>JAYJML010000500.1:0-28595 GCA_035610835.1 Ophiura sarsii | reverse complement strand
TTTACTTTGTGCAGACATGGTATCATTCCAATCCAATGTTTTAAATTTTGATTATCACTTGATTTGTAAAAAAGTAAGCTTATTTAAGAGTTGCCTGCAGCCTCTGAAAGTTGTCTTACATACCACTATCAGTCCTGTGTGTGAACAGACAACTTGGTCACTGTTCGATCTATCTGTTAATAAGCTTAATTACAATTTTAAATCAGTGTAAATTGACTTTGAAAAGTAACCAGTGACAGTTGACTAAACCTACGTTCTTACGCGGCTGAATAGACTGAATGAAGCAGTTTCTTGTGCTGCTTTTTCTACACTAAATGTTCCTAAATCAATAGAAAACTTACATTAAATGGTAAATAGCCACAGAAATTCAGCGTATCATTAATTTGAAAACTTTTTTTAATCGGTTCGTATGACCATAGCAACCAGACAGCCCGTGAGATAGGCGTGGGCAATACGAAATCCCGATTTTCATAAATTAACTGGATTTTCATGTAGAGTACACACCACTAAATAAATTCCCCATTGCTTACTGTGTAAAATGGACCATGATTATTCGCCATTTTCTCGCTTATAAAGCAACTGGTTGCTTCAACTTTGCATTCTGTGTGAAGATCATGGTCTTGGCTTTCCTGTAAACAACAAAAATATATAAGTTCAAGGCAAAATTTTCGAGATATGCGCCGTCAAAGATACACATGTTTGTAGGTTGCCCAGGCCTAGCTTAGGTCTAAGCAATTCTAATCAATTATCTGAAGTCTCTAAAATGACTAAAAAATCATAAAAAATTGGTCAAAGAAGAAAATTTGCACTGATATTGTTTGATAATCTTCATTTAATAATCATCCGATCAAAAGTTTGGCCAACAACACTATTTTTGAAGCATTTTTATATATTTCACTTAGAGGAGGGTCATCCCAACCAATTCAACAGGCCTTTCGTGGACTCTTCCATTATTTATTTAGTGGTGTGAATCCTTCAGACTAGTTAAGGGGGGACTCAAAATATTTTTTGTTAGCTTTGTTCAACAAAATTTGGGTCAAAAAAGTGAATTTTGTGATTTTCTAAAGAAATCTACTTTTTTGGTCATAATTGACGCCAAATTTGGATTCTCTGATCCATTTCCTTTCCAAAAATGTATACTTTTATATGCATTTGATTAATAGTTCAATAATTACAGCACTCACAAATTCAAAAAATCAAATCAAAAACTTCCTTAAGTCCCCCCTTAAGTCAAATGTGATCTTATGATATATAGTTGTTAATAAAGAGCTCATGACAGAAAGCAATAAATGTTATTAATGTTATTAACCACATCTGCCAGATTAAATTAGTTAATGGTTATAGCTAATTTCAATCTCTTTAGATTTAAACTATTAGTACAATTGTACTCATTTTATGTAAATATACTCATTTTATGTAAATATTATATATTATTGATGTTGTTTTGTTATGATATTTTATAATTTTGTAATAAATACTACTGGTACAGATTGATTCTATTGCTATTTGTTGTTAAGCGTTTTTTGTATTGACTAAAACATGCTAAAAATAGGACATGTTTTTGTATCGATTCATTAAGAGAATTGCTTTATAAAATATCTGATTTTAATTTTAACTCCTGATTTCGAAACAACCTGAAGCTGATGCTAATTGTATATTGAGTTCGTTAATTTTCCAATGCTTGAATAGTGTTAAGGTCCTTCTGTATTCATTCGCTGCTGTAAGGTGGCTTCACCAATTTGGAACTGATCAAACCTCTAGTACATACAACCGCCAGGGATAGCACTGGATCAAAAATGTGAGAGGTCCTATGAAATTTTTCAGGACCCTGTAGGACTTCAAAAAACAAATTTAAGGCCCCCCCCCCGAGAATTTGAGGGGTTCTGAAGTTTGGGTATTTGAAAATTTTACTTTTTTACGGACAGTTTTAATGAATTTATATCATGTATATTGTGAGCAAAGGATGGATATGTAATTTACAGAATTTCTTAAGGTTTCCATTTCCATACATCGTCAAATTTAAGGTATAAATTCTGGCGGCCATTTTTTATTCCAAGATGGCAGTTCTTTTCTTGTTTCTGGCTCTGAAATGAAATGGTCCCTTCAATTTTGATCGGGACCCGCAAGTCTTTCCAATTTGAAACCTGACGCGTCACTGCAAGAAAGTGAGAGGTCCAGGACGCGCAGACGCGTCAGAATGCGACCCCTGACAACCGCGATACTGACACAAAGCTGAAAAACATACACACAGCAGAGGCATTTGATATATTTCATGTATATATTCATAATTCCATAATTAAGTCTTCCATGTTTATTACAAGTATTAAATGTACTACATAAGCCTTGTAATAACAAGCCTACTACTTCTATCTAATTGCTAATTGCTATTTCTGTCCTATATTGAATCATACACAACATAATATTCAAATATAGTCCAATATAAATATAGATAATATTTTCCATTGATGTCAAATTCATTCAGACGGGTACATCGGAAATCATTCAGACGGGTTCATCGGAAATCATTTTACAATTTAATAGTTTACATATTTTCAAACAATGAAGGTGTTTCTATATTATTGTCTATGGATACGGAGAACATAACACTGCAGGTGTTCTATTTACTTGACAACTGCTTCTTACTTATTAATAAATAGGATATTATTTTCAGTTTCTAAAATCCATATTATGATTTGATGATTAAAACAAAATGCCCATAATGCCCTCAGTGTGTTTTGAACACAATGTAACCTTCTAGGAGATGTAGGTGTTACAGTACCTATGAGTAAGCTATCACAAATGAGCCTAGTCGTAAGTATTCCAACTTAGAAACTTTGTCCACATTTTGAGACAAATAAATTGAAAGCAAAGAGTTGATACATAAAATCTGATAATACTGGGATTCGAACTCAGGATCTTTCCCTCTCAAAGCGAAAGTCTACATGTAGTTTGGAATAAAGCTGTATAACTCATACAATAGAAGTCTTTGCACTAGACTAATTTGTGATAGCGTACTCATTTAGGTAGTTGTTGATCAGGAAAGAGGACATATTGCATAAAGACTGTCACACAGCGTCTGTGTGGCATGTTTTTAAGAGGGAATGGACCTCATTTATAAGTGACACATTCCTGCTGCCATTGATGGGGTACACATCGATATCTCTAAACACTTTCCACGCGGCTATTGGTTTTACCATACCAAACAGATTTTCAACAACCCTTCCCAAAAATCTCAAGGATTACTGAACCAATGCTAGGCATGTTTATGTTTGTACTCATTTCAATGCATTTCACATGGTGATTCCCAATATGGTTATGAAATTTATCAATTTTGACATTTTTCAAACATTTTGTGAAATTTTGGAATGTCGTCTGCAGCTGCCTGCCGCGTGGAAATGGTTAACAAAAGCAAGGCAAACAGTGTAATGTTTATATTCTTTGCCTCTATCGCTTTCGTAACGCTATATCAATCATCATATCAATGTTGAACCCTTTAACAACAGGAATGTGGAAATGATCAATATGGTCTATATGAGCATGCATTCTAATCAAATTATCATGATACCGAATATTATAGGACTATTTCAAGTTTAATGTTGACATCTTTTCAATTCAAGAGGCTAAATATTTTACTCTATTTTTGTTAATGATCAATCAGTGATTAAAAATATGGAGACATTATATATTTATTTAAATGTTTGGCCAAAAGTGTCACAAAGAGGACAGAAAGATTTATGATCTATACAGGGGCGGGGAAATACAAAAAGATATATTAGTAGTTCAAATAGATTAATGACGTTTAATATCAGGATTGTTTGCAGGAATTGTTAAAGATATCTTGAGTTAATATTGGTGCCAGTTTGCATTCTGACCTCTATGCTTGAGTGAATCAAAGATGTTTTGGGATATTTCAGTTAATTCAAAGTGTTCAACCAAGCTCTGTCCAAGTGTAAAGTACTGACCATGTATACATCAAGGGTTGAGCGCCAGAAGGGCGCAACTCAAGAAATGCTATTTTGAGATAATCGACTTTCAAATATTTGGGACTCATTACAATACACAGTAGCACCCAACTTATAACTCTAATTTTAGTCAAATTCAGAGTGTTTATGAGTAATTTCTTAATGGTTCTGAAAATCTAGGTTATATGGATTATTTATGTACCAAAATATAAATTGGCCCAAAAGTTGAGTTACGGCCTTCTGGCGCTCAATCCTTGACATGTCACAGAAAGGCAAAAAAGCAGTCTGCCCGCCAGTTTTCAACTTACTGCCAAACATAACCAGCCTACTGTGTAATAGAGCGCCAGTATTGCACAAGACCAGCGGCACAGATCATTGTTGTTCAACTCTGGATGACATGGTTAAAGTAGATTTATCAAGATATTTTGTGTATTTCAGGACATTTTAATGACACCAAATAACTTATCTGATTATAACAGAGGGCAGCATTTATATGAACCATTGGCTACAAATTGTCTTTGTTGTAATAATAATGACTTGCACAGTTGTGCACCACAATGTGACATGCGCAGGAGAATACCTAAAACATGGTCAATTTGGTAGAGTATTAATGCAGCTTTTACTACTCTTCACCTTGGCTAAGTTTGAAAAATATTACACTACTGTAAAACAGTTTAATTTCACGGCCAAATTAATTTAACGAATTAGCATTTAGTCGACTTTTTGCATCAATTTAATTTCACTAATTGGTATCATCTTCCTATATATAACCATTATAAATAACATAATTGGTAGCAATTTAATTTGGCAAATTGGATCTCCCAGCGAAATTAAGCTGTTTTACAGTATGTCAACATTCAATTGTTCACACAATATACAGTATAAAATACAAATTGTTCCCCACTTGTACTGAGTGAATATCAAATCATTGTATGTAAAGCATGACATTTTCACACAAATTAACAATTTGAATGTTACATAATTCACATTGGCACAATGTCCCAAAATTGTCGTGGCACAAAAAGTCAAGCTTTATAGTTTTCCATTATTTACAGTAAATATTGAATGTATTGCTTTGTCATTTTGTAAATTCTCTTTTTATCACTTAAAAAGATCCAGTTTTCTATACATTATTCTGCACTAAATCTAAGGCAAAATGGTTGGCTATGTTTCGGAGACGTTTGGTTAAAAAGCTTACAACTAGGGTACTTGTTATTTTGAAGCAACACATTAACCCCCTGGGGTCTATCGGCCGATTTGGCTTCAAAGCAGTATTTTGATTGGTTACTCATAACATTATATCATCTAATGAGCCAATCTGGGATGCTGTAAGAAAGGTACTAGTGCTACAGCGAGTCAACATACAGAGAAATAGACGCACTATTTTGATTGGTTACTCAGAGGGTTATATTATGCAATGAACCAATCAGAGAGACTGTAAGAGTAGTCCCCAGGGGGTTAAAGAACTAAGCCACATAAACAATATTTTTCAGACATACAAGAACATTGGTGGTTTTGCCAATACCTCGTTTGAGAAGATATAGGTGTGAAATCTCCTTTTTGAGGTGCAGTGTATGCTTCTCCGAGACAAAACATGGCCTTTAGGCGATGAAAAAACACACCACCGTGTTCTACAAGCAAACGGACCTCTCAGGTTTTATATTGAGTATTCCAAATAACATCCAAACCAATGACAAAGAAGTGGCCTCAGTTTATGAAAGAGATAACATTTTGTCTTTATAGAAAGTAGTCAAAAATATATATAGCCCAGTGCCATATCTATATATATGTATACACCAAATGCTGAATGTCATTAAATTTGGAATTTGTTGTTACAAAAAAAGGTCCCCTTGCAAAGAAATCGACCAACAAGCATCTGAGTGTTGTGGTTGTATTATCTATTGGCTTCAAACTCCAACGAGTATTGACAAAATTAAAAGTGATTGATGAACAATTTCAAAACATTGCTTGAAAAGCAGTACAATACATACATGTTCATGGTTACACATGTAACACATCAATAACCTTTCAAACTTAATACAGGCGTTTATGTTTGCTATCTACTGAAGATAGCATGCTTTTCAATGGTGAAATAACGTGCACGCGGTAAAAGTGTGTCACACAGTTTGTCTTTATTTCTTGAACTTTCAATGCCTTTGTAGCATGAATTGACCAGTTGTAATGATAGTAATGAATACATATTACAAATTTAGAATGTCTATAATCTCCTTTTTGTGTATACTGAGATGGAACCCGGGGGGGGGGGGGGGGGGGGGGGCAAGTGATACATTTAGTTGTATATGAAATTATGGAAAAGTTCAAATTAGAAAATAAATCCGGGGTTTACCTGTATGTAAGACTCCATGACAGAGGGTGCCAGAGACACTTCATTTGCATAGAACTGGCAAATTCCTCCTTCTTTACACGCATCTCAACCATTAAACGAAGATCTTTGAAAAAAATCAAATCCTGGGATAGGCCTAGGCCTAGGCCTACTGTAACACGGTTAGCCAATCTGTAATGGAATTTCAAAAAGAAAAGATATGGTATGATGATCAGGGTTTACATAGTCTAGATAACCCCTTTTCTCTCCTCCCTGTATACAGTATATATCCCCTCCCACCCTCTTCTCCCCACCCCTTCACCCGCTAGCTAGGCACTGGCTATTACACTGCACCCTTGACTAGTGCAAGTCTGATTATCATGATAATAACCCACGGCTATGACTAAACAGCGGGGTTTTTCATCTTTGTTTACTTGATGTATTCGGGGAAGGGGAGGGAGGGGGTTGTTGTGGAAACAAATATTTGACCTCTATCTAATATGGGATCGTGCTATGGTGGACTTACATGAATAGGGAGACCTTTACTTTGTGCAGACATGGTATCATTCCAATCCAATGTTTTAAATTTTGATTATCACTTGATTTGTAAAAAAGTAAGCTTATTTAAGAGTTGCCTGCAGCCTCTGAAAGTTGTCTTACATACCACTATCAGTCCTGTGTGTGAACAGACAACTTGGTCACTGTTCGATCTATCTGTTAATAAGCTTAATTACAATTTTAAATCAGTGTAAATTGACTTTGAAAAGTAACCAGTGACAGTTGACTAAACCTACGTTCTTACGCGGCTGAATAGACTGAATGAAGCAGTTTCTTGTGCTGCTTTTTCTACACTAAATGTTCCTAAATCAATAGAAAACTTACATTAAATGGTAAATAGCCACAGAAATTCAGCGTATCATTAATTTGAAAACTTTTTTTAATCGGTTCGTATGACCATAGCAACCAGACAGCCCGTGAGATAGGCGTGGGCAATACGAAATCCCGATTTTCATAAATTAACTGGATTTTCATGTAGAGTACACACCACTAAATAAATTCCCCATTGCTTACTGTGTAAAATGGACCATGATTATTCGCCATTTTCTCGCTTATAAAGCAACTGGTTGCTTCAACTTTGCATTCTGTGTGAAGATCATGGTCTTGGCTTTCCTGTAAACAACAAAAATATATAAGTTCAAGGCAAAATTTTCGAGATATGCGCCGTCAAAGATACACATGTTTGTAGGTTGCCCAGGCCTAGCTTAGGTCTAAGCAATTCTAATCAATTATCTGAAGTCTCTAAAATGACTAAAAAATCATAAAAAATTGGTCAAAGAAGAAAATTTGCACTGATATTGTTTGATAATCTTCATTTAATAATCATCCGATCAAAAGTTTGGCCAACAACACTATTTTTGAAGCATTTTTATATATTTCACTTAGAGGAGGGTCATCCCAACCAATTCAACAGGCCTTTCGTGGACTCTTCCATTATTTATTTAGTGGTGTGAATCCTTCAGACTAGTTAAGGGGGGACTCAAAATATTTTTTGTTAGCTTTGTTCAACAAAATTTGGGTCAAAAAAGTGAATTTTGTGATTTTCTAAAGAAATCTACTTTTTTGGTCATAATTGACGCCAAATTTGGATTCTCTGATCCATTTCCTTTCCAAAAATGTATACTTTTATATGCATTTGATTAATAGTTCAATAATTACAGCACTCACAAATTCAAAAAATCAAATCAAAAACTTCCTTAAGTCCCCCCTTAAGTCAAATGTGATCTTATGATATATAGTTGTTAATAAAGAGCTCATGACAGAAAGCAATAAATGTTATTAATGTTATTAACCACATCTGCCAGATTAAATTAGTTAATGGTTATAGCTAATTTCAATCTCTTTAGATTTAAACTATTAGTACAATTGTACTCATTTTATGTAAATATACTCATTTTATGTAAATATTATATATTATTGATGTTGTTTTGTTATGATATTTTATAATTTTGTAATAAATACTACTGGTACAGATTGATTCTATTGCTATTTGTTGTTAAGCGTTTTTTGTATTGACTAAAACATGCTAAAAATAGGACATGTTTTTGTATCGATTCATTAAGAGAATTGCTTTATAAAATATCTGATTTTAATTTTAACTCCTGATTTCGAAACAACCTGAAGCTGATGCTAATTGTATATTGAGTTCGTTAATTTTCCAATGCTTGAATAGTGTTAAGGTCCTTCTGTATTCATTCGCTGCTGTAAGGTGGCTTCACCAATTTGGAACTGATCAAACCTCTAGTACATACAACCGCCAGGGATAGCACTGGATCAAAAATGTGAGAGGTCCTATGAAATTTTTCAGGACCCTGTAGGACTTCAAAAAACAAATTTAAGGCCCCCCCCCCGAGAATTTGAGGGGTTCTGAAGTTTGGGTATTTGAAAATTTTACTTTTTTACGGACAGTTTTAATGAATTTATATCATGTATATTGTGAGCAAAGGATGGATATGTAATTTACAGAATTTCTTAAGGTTTCCATTTCCATACATCGTCAAATTTAAGGTATAAATTCTGGCGGCCATTTTTTATTCCAAGATGGCAGTTCTTTTCTTGTTTCTGGCTCTGAAATGAAATGGTCCCTTCAATTTTGATCGGGACCCGCAAGTCTTTCCAATTTGAAACCTGACGCGTCACTGCAAGAAAGTGAGAGGTCCAGGACGCGCAGACGCGTCAGAATGCGACCCCTGACAACCGCGATACTGACACAAAGCTGAAAAACATACACACAGCAGAGGCATTTGATATATTTCATGTATATATTCATAATTCCATAATTAAGTCTTCCATGTTTATTACAAGTATTAAATGTACTACATAAGCCTTGTAATAACAAGCCTACTACTTCTATCTAATTGCTAATTGCTATTTCTGTCCTATATTGAATCATACACAACATAATATTCAAATATAGTCCAATATAAATATAGATAATATTTTCCATTGATGTCAAATTCATTCAGACGGGTACATCGGAAATCATTCAGACGGGTTCATCGGAAATCATTTTACAATTTAATAGTTTACATATTTTCAAACAATGAAGGTGTTTCTATATTATTGTCTATGGATACGGAGAACATAACACTGCAGGTGTTCTATTTACTTGACAACTGCTTCTTACTTATTAATAAATAGGATATTATTTTCAGTTTCTAAAATCCATATTATGATTTGATGATTAAAACAAAATGCCCATAATGCCCTCAGTGTGTTTTGAACACAATGTAACCTTCTAGGAGATGTAGGTGTTACAGTACCTATGAGTAAGCTATCACAAATGAGCCTAGTCGTAAGTATTCCAACTTAGAAACTTTGTCCACATTTTGAGACAAATAAATTGAAAGCAAAGAGTTGATACATAAAATCTGATAATACTGGGATTCGAACTCAGGATCTTTCCCTCTCAAAGCGAAAGTCTACATGTAGTTTGGAATAAAGCTGTATAACTCATACAATAGAAGTCTTTGCACTAGACTAATTTGTGATAGCGTACTCATTTAGGTAGTTGTTGATCAGGAAAGAGGACATATTGCATAAAGACTGTCACACAGCGTCTGTGTGGCATGTTTTTAAGAGGGAATGGACCTCATTTATAATTGACACATTCCTGCTGCCATTGATGGGGTACACATCGATATCTCTAAACACTTTCCACGCGGCTATTGGTTTTACCATACCAAACAGATTTTCAACAACCCTTCCCAAAAATCTCAAGGATTACTGAACCAATGCTAGGCATGTTTATGTTTGTACTCATTTCAATGCATTTCACATGGTGATTCCCAATATGGTTATGAAATTTATCAATTTTGACATTTTTCAAACATTTTGTGAAATTTTGGAATGTCGTCTGCAGCTGCCTGCCGCGTGGAAATGGTTAACAAAAGCAAGGCAAACAGTGTAATGTTTATATTCTTTGCCTCTATCGCTTTCGTAACGCTATATCAATCATCATATCAATGTTGAACCCTTTAACAACAGGAATGTGGAAATGATCAATATGGTCTATATGAGCATGCATTCTAATCAAATTATCATGATACCGAATATTATAGGACTATTTCAAGTTTAATGTTGACATCTTTTCAATTCAAGAGGCTAAATATTTTACTCTATTTTTGTTAATGATCAATCAGTGATTAAAAATATGGAGACATTATATATTTATTTAAATGTTTGGCCAAAAGTGTCACAAAGAGGACAGAAAGATTTATGATCTATACAGGGGCGGGGAAATACAAAAAGATATATTAGTAGTTCAAATAGATTAATGACGTTTAATATCAGGATTGTTTGCAGGAATTGTTAAAGATATCTTGAGTTAATATTGGTGCCAGTTTGCATTCTGACCTCTATGCTTGAGTGAATCAAAGATGTTTTGGGATATTTCAGTTAATTCAAAGTGTTCAACCAAGCTCTGTCCAAGTGTAAAGTACTGACCATGTATACATCAAGGGTTGAGCGCCAGAAGGGCGCAACTCAAGAAATGCTATTTTGAGATAATCGACTTTCAAATATTTGGGACTCATTACAATACACAGTAGCACCCAACTTATAACTCTAATTTTAGTCAAATTCAGAGTGTTTATGAGTAATTTCTTAATGGTTCTGAAAATCTAGGTTATATGGATTATTTATGTACCAAAATATAAATTGGCCCAAAAGTTGAGTTACGGCCTTCTGGCGCTCAATCCTTGACATGTCACAGAAAGGCAAAAAAGCAGTCTGCCCGCCAGTTTTCAACTTACTGCCAAACATAACCAGCCTACTGTGTAATAGAGCGCCAGTATTGCACAAGACCAGCGGCACAGATCATTGTTGTTCAACTCTGGATGACATGGTTAAAGTAGATTTATCAAGATATTTTGTGTATTTCAGGACATTTTAATGACACCAAATAACTTATCTGATTATAACAGAGGGCAGCATTTATATGAACCATTGGCTACAAATTGTCTTTGTTGTAATAATAATGACTTGCACAGTTGTGCACCACAATGTGACATGCGCAGGAGAATACCTAAAACATGGTCAATTTGGTAGAGTATTAATGCAGCTTTTACTACTCTTCACCTTGGCTAAGTTTGAAAAATATTACACTACTGTAAAACAGTTTAATTTCACGGCCAAATTAATTTAACGAATTAGCATTTAGTCGACTTTTTGCATCAATTTAATTTCACTAATTGGTATCATCTTCCTATATATAACCATTATAAATAACATAATTGGTAGCAATTTAATTTGGCAAATTGGATCTCCCAGCGAAATTAAGCTGTTTTACAGTATGTCAACATTCAATTGTTCACACAATATACAGTATAAAATACAAATTGTTCCCCACTTGTACTGAGTGAATATCAAATCATTGTATGTAAAGCATGACATTTTCACACAAATTAACAATTTGAATGTTACATAATTCACATTGGCACAATGTCCCAAAATTGTCGTGGCACAAAAAGTCAAGCTTTATAGTTTTCCATTATTTACAGTAAATATTGAATGTATTGCTTTGTCATTTTGTAAATTCTCTTTTTATCACTTAAAAAGATCCAGTTTTCTATACATTATTCTGCACTAAATCTAAGGCAAAATGGTTGGCTATGTTTCGGAGACGTTTGGTTAAAAAGCTTACAACTAGGGTACTTGTTATTTTGAAGCAACACATTAACCCCCTGGGGTCTATCGGCCGATTTGGCTTCAAAGCAGTATTTTGATTGGTTACTCATAACATTATATCATCTAATGAGCCAATCTGGGATGCTGTAAGAAAGGTACTAGTGCTACAGCGAGTCAACATACAGAGAAATAGACGCACTATTTTGATTGGTTACTCAGAGGGTTATATTATGCAATGAACCAATCAGAGAGACTGTAAGAGTAGTCCCCAGGGGGTTAAAGAACTAAGCCACATAAACAATATTTTTCAGACATACAAGAACATTGGTGGTTTTGCCAATACCTCGTTTGAGAAGATATAGGTGTGAAATCTCCTTTTTGAGGTGCAGTGTATGCTTCTCCGAGACAAAACATGGCCTTTAGGCGATGAAAAAACACACCACCGTGTTCTACAAGCAAACGGACCTCTCAGGTTTTATATTGAGTATTCCAAATAACATCCAAACCAATGACAAAGAAGTGGCCTCAGTTTATGAAAGAGATAACATTTTGTCTTTATAGAAAGTAGTCAAAAATATATATAGCCCAGTGCCATATCTATATATATGTATACACCAAATGCTGAATGTCATTAAATTTGGAATTTGTTGTTACAAAAAAAGGTCCCCTTGCAAAGAAATCGACCAACAAGCATCTGAGTGTTGTGGTTGTATTATCTATTGGCTTCAAACTCCAACGAGTATTGACAAAATTAAAAGTGATTGATGAACAATTTCAAAACATTGCTTGAAAAGCAGTACAATACATACATGTTCATGGTTACACATGTAACACATCAATAACCTTTCAAACTTAATACAGGCGTTTATGTTTGCTATCTACTGAAGATAGCATGCTTTTCAATGGTGAAATAACGTGCACGCGGTAAAAGTGTGTCACACAGTTTGTCTTTATTTCTTGAACTTTCAATGCCTTTGTAGCATGAATTGACCAGTTGTAATGATAGTAATGAATACATATTACAAATTTAGAATGTCTATAATCTCCTTTTTGTGTATACTGAGATGGAACCCGGGGGGGGGGGGGGGGGGGCAAGTGATACATTTAGTTGTATATGAAATTATGGAAAAGTTCAAATTAGAAAATAAATCCGGGGTTTACCTGTATGTAAGACTCCATGACAGAGGGTGCCAGAGACACTTCATTTGCATAGAACTGGCAAATTCCTCCTTCTTTACACGCATCTCAACCATTAAACGAAGATCTTTGAAAAAAATCAAATCCTGGGATAGGCCTAGGCCTAGGCCTACTGTAACACGGTTAGCCAATCTGTAATGGAATTTCAAAAAGAAAAGATATGGTATGATGATCAGGGTTTACATAGTCTAGATAACCCCTTTTCTCTCCTCCCTGTATACAGTATATATCCCCTCCCACCCTCTTCTCCCCACCCCTTCACCCGCTAGCTAGGCACTGGCTATTACACTGCACCCTTGACTAGTGCAAGTCTGATTATCATGATAATAACCCACGGCTATGACTAAACAGCGGGGTTTTTCATCTTTGTTTACTTGATGTATTCGGGGAAGGGGAGGGAGGGGGTTGTTGTGGAAACAAATATTTGACCTCTATCTAATATGGGATCGTGCTATGGTGGACTTACATGAATAGGGAGACCTTTACTTTGTGCAGACATGGTATCATTCCAATCCAATGTTTTAAATTTTGATTATCACTTGATTTGTAAAAAAGTAAGCTTATTTAAGAGTTGCCTGCAGCCTCTGAAAGTTGTCTTACATACCACTATCAGTCCTGTGTGTGAACAGACAACTTGGTCACTGTTCGATCTATCTGTTAATAAGCTTAATTACAATTTTAAATCAGTGTAAATTGACTTTGAAAAGTAACCAGTGACAGTTGACTAAACCTACGTTCTTACGCGGCTGAATAGACTGAATGAAGCAGTTTCTTGTGCTGCTTTTTCTACACTAAATGTTCCTAAATCAATAGAAAACTTACATTAAATGGTAAATAGCCACAGAAATTCAGCGTATCATTAATTTGAAAACTTTTTTTAATCGGTTCGTATGACCATAGCAACCAGACAGCCCGTGAGATAGGCGTGGGCAATACGAAATCCCGATTTTCATAAATTAACTGGATTTTCATGTAGAGTACACACCACTAAATAAATTCCCCATTGCTTACTGTGTAAAATGGACCATGATTATTCGCCATTTTCTCGCTTATAAAGCAACTGGTTGCTTCAACTTTGCATTCTGTGTGAAGATCATGGTCTTGGCTTTCCTGTAAACAACAAAAATATATAAGTTCAAGGCAAAATTTTCGAGATATGCGCCGTCAAAGATACACATGTTTGTAGGTTGCCCAGGCCTAGCTTAGGTCTAAGCAATTCTAATCAATTATCTGAAGTCTCTAAAATGACTAAAAAATCATAAAAAATTGGTCAAAGAAGAAAATTTGCACTGATATTGTTTGATAATCTTCATTTAATAATCATCCGATCAAAAGTTTGGCCAACAACACTATTTTTGAAGCATTTTTATATATTTCACTTAGAGGAGGGTCATCCCAACCAATTCAACAGGCCTTTCGTGGACTCTTCCATTATTTATTTAGTGGTGTGAATCCTTCAGACTAGTTAAGGGGGGACTCAAAATATTTTTTGTTAGCTTTGTTCAACAAAATTTGGGTCAAAAAAGTGAATTTTGTGATTTTCTAAAGAAATCTACTTTTTTGGTCATAATTGACGCCAAATTTGGATTCTCTGATCCATTTCCTTTCCAAAAATGTATACTTTTATATGCATTTGATTAATAGTTCAATAATTACAGCACTCACAAATTCAAAAAATCAAATCAAAAACTTCCTTAAGTCCCCCCTTAAGTCAAATGTGATCTTATGATATATAGTTGTTAATAAAGAGCTCATGACAGAAAGCAATAAATGTTATTAATGTTATTAACCACATCTGCCAGATTAAATTAGTTAATGGTTATAGCTAATTTCAATCTCTTTAGATTTAAACTATTAGTACAATTGTACTCATTTTATGTAAATATACTCATTTTATGTAAATATTATATATTATTGATGTTGTTTTGTTATGATATTTTATAATTTTGTAATAAATACTACTGGTACAGATTGATTCTATTGCTATTTGTTGTTAAGCGTTTTTTGTATTGACTAAAACATGCTAAAAATAGGACATGTTTTTGTATCGATTCATTAAGAGAATTGCTTTATAAAATATCTGATTTTAATTTTAACTCCTGATTTCGAAACAACCTGAAGCTGATGCTAATTGTATATTGAGTTCGTTAATTTTCCAATGCTTGAATAGTGTTAAGGTCCTTCTGTATTCATTCGCTGCTGTAAGGTGGCTTCACCAATTTGGAACTGATCAAACCTCTAGTACATACAACCGCCAGGGATAGCACTGGATCAAAAATGTGAGAGGTCCTATGAAATTTTTCAGGACCCTGTAGGACTTCAAAAAACAAATTTAAGGCCCCCCCCCCGAGAATTTGAGGGGTTCTGAAGTTTGGGTATTTGAAAATTTTACTTTTTTACGGACAGTTTTAATGAATTTATATCATGTATATTGTGAGCAAAGGATGGATATGTAATTTACAGAATTTCTTAAGGTTTCCATTTCCATACATCGTCAAATTTAAGGTATAAATTCTGGCGGCCATTTTTTATTCCAAGATGGCAGTTCTTTTCTTGTTTCTGGCTCTGAAATGAAATGGTCCCTTCAATTTTGATCGGGACCCGCAAGTCTTTCCAATTTGAAACCTGACGCGTCACTGCAAGAAAGTGAGAGGTCCAGGACGCGCAGACGCGTCAGAATGCGACCCCTGACAACCGCGATACTGACACAAAGCTGAAAAACATACACACAGCAGAGGCATTTGATATATTTCATGTATATATTCATAATTCCATAATTAAGTCTTCCATGTTTATTACAAGTATTAAATGTACTACATAAGCCTTGTAATAACAAGCCTACTACTTCTATCTAATTGCTAATTGCTATTTCTGTCCTATATTGAATCATACACAACATAATATTCAAATATAGTCCAATATAAATATAGATAATATTTTCCATTGATGTCAAATTCATTCAGACGGGTACATCGGAAATCATTCAGACGGGTTCATCGGAAATCATTTTACAATTTAATAGTTTACATATTTTCAAACAATGAAGGTGTTTCTATATTATTGTCTATGGATACGGAGAACATAACACTGCAGGTGTTCTATTTACTTGACAACTGCTTCTTACTTATTAATAAATAGGATATTATTTTCAGTTTCTAAAATCCATATTATGATTTGATGATTAAAACAAAATGCCCATAATGCCCTCAGTGTGTTTTGAACACAATGTAACCTTCTAGGAGATGTAGGTGTTACAGTACCTATGAGTAAGCTATCACAAATGAGCCTAGTCGTAAGTATTCCAACTTAGAAACTTTGTCCACATTTTGAGACAAATAAATTGAAAGCAAAGAGTTGATACATAAAATCTGATAATACTGGGATTCGAACTCAGGATCTTTCCCTCTCAAAGCGAAAGTCTACATGTAGTTTGGAATAAAGCTGTATAACTCATACAATAGAAGTCTTTGCACTAGACTAATTTGTGATAGCGTACTCATTTAGGTAGTTGTTGATCAGGAAAGAGGACATATTGCATAAAGACTGTCACACAGCGTCTGTGTGGCATGTTTTTAAGAGGGAATGGACCTCATTTATAAGTGACACATTCCTGCTGCCATTGATGGGGTACACATCGATATCTCTAAACACTTTCCACGCGGCTATTGGTTTTACCATACCAAACAGATTTTCAACAACCCTTCCCAAAAATCTCAAGGATTACTGAACCAATGCTAGGCATGTTTATGTTTGTACTCATTTCAATGCATTTCACATGGTGATTCCCAATATGGTTATGAAATTTATCAATTTTGACATTTTTCAAACATTTTGTGAAATTTTGGAATGTCGTCTGCAGCTGCCTGCCGCGTGGAAATGGTTAACAAAAGCAAGGCAAACAGTGTAATGTTTATATTCTTTGCCTCTATCGCTTTCGTAACGCTATATCAATCATCATATCAATGTTGAACCCTTTAACAACAGGAATGTGGAAATGATCAATATGGTCTATATGAGCATGCATTCTAATCAAATTATCATGATACCGAATATTATAGGACTATTTCAAGTTTAATGTTGACATCTTTTCAATTCAAGAGGCTAAATATTTTACTCTATTTTTGTTAATGATCAATCAGTGATTAAAAATATGGAGACATTATATATTTATTTAAATGTTTGGCCAAAAGTGTCACAAAGAGGACAGAAAGATTTATGATCTATACAGGGGCGGGGAAATACAAAAAGATATATTAGTAGTTCAAATAGATTAATGACGTTTAATATCAGGATTGTTTGCAGGAATTGTTAAAGATATCTTGAGTTAATATTGGTGCCAGTTTGCATTCTGACCTCTATGCTTGAGTGAATCAAAGATGTTTTGGGATATTTCAGTTAATTCAAAGTGTTCAACCAAGCTCTGTCCAAGTGTAAAGTACTGACCATGTATACATCAAGGGTTGAGCGCCAGAAGGGCGCAACTCAAGAAATGCTATTTTGAGATAATCGACTTTCAAATATTTGGGACTCATTACAATACACAGTAGCACCCAACTTATAACTCTAATTTTAGTCAAATTCAGAGTGTTTATGAGTAATTTCTTAATGGTTCTGAAAATCTAGGTTATATGGATTATTTATGTACCAAAATATAAATTGGCCCAAAAGTTGAGTTACGGCCTTCTGGCGCTCAATCCTTGACATGTCACAGAAAGGCAAAAAAGCAGTCTGCCCGCCAGTTTTCAACTTACTGCCAAACATAACCAGCCTACTGTGTAATAGAGCGCCAGTATTGCACAAGACCAGCGGCACAGATCATTGTTGTTCAACTCTGGATGACATGGTTAAAGTAGATTTATCAAGATATTTTGTGTATTTCAGGACATTTTAATGACACCAAATAACTTATCTGATTATAACAGAGGGCAGCATTTATATGAACCATTGGCTACAAATTGTCTTTGTTGTAATAATAATGACTTGCACAGTTGTGCACCACAATGTGACATGCGCAGGAGAATACCTAAAACATGGTCAATTTGGTAGAGTATTAATGCAGCTTTTACTACTCTTCACCTTGGCTAAGTTTGAAAAATATTACACTACTGTAAAACAGTTTAATTTCACGGCCAAATTAATTTAACGAATTAGCATTTAGTCGACTTTTTGCATCAATTTAATTTCACTAATTGGTATCATCTTCCTATATATAACCATTATAAATAACATAATTGGTAGCAATTTAATTTGGCAAATTGGATCTCCCAGCGAAATTAAGCTGTTTTACAGTATGTCAACATTCAATTGTTCACACAATATACAGTATAAAATACAAATTGTTCCCCACTTGTACTGAGTGAATATCAAATCATTGTATGTAAAGCATGACATTTTCACACAAATTAACAATTTGAATGTTACATAATTCACATTGGCACAATGTCCCAAAATTGTCGTGGCACAAAAAGTCAAGCTTTATAGTTTTCCATTATTTACAGTAAATATTGAATGTATTGCTTTGTCATTTTGTAAATTCTCTTTTTATCACTTAAAAAGATCCAGTTTTCTATACATTATTCTGCACTAAATCTAAGGCAAAATGGTTGGCTATGTTTCGGAGACGTTTGGTTAAAAAGCTTACAACTAGGGTACTTGTTATTTTGAAGCAACACATTAACCCCCTGGGGTCTATCGGCCGATTTGGCTTCAAAGCAGTATTTTGATTGGTTACTCATAACATTATATCATCTAATGAGCCAATCTGGGATGCTGTAAGAAAGGTACTAGTGCTACAGCGAGTCAACATACAGAGAAATAGACGCACTATTTTGATTGGTTACTCAGAGGGTTATATTATGCAATGAACCAATCAGAGAGACTGTAAGAGTAGTCCCCAGGGGGTTAAAGAACTAAGCCACATAAACAATATTTTTCAGACATACAAGAACATTGGTGGTTTTGCCAATACCTCGTTTGAGAAGATATAGGTGTGAAATCTCCTTTTTGAGGTGCAGTGTATGCTTCTCCGAGACAAAACATGGCCTTTAGGCGATGAAAAAACACACCACCGTGTTCTACAAGCAAACGGACCTCTCAGGTTTTATATTGAGTATTCCAAATAACATCCAAACCAATGACAAAGAAGTGGCCTCAGTTTATGAAAGAGATAACATTTTGTCTTTATAGAAAGTAGTCAAAAATATATATAGCCCAGTGCCATATCTATATATATGTATACACCAAATGCTGAATGTCATTAAATTTGGAATTTGTTGTTACAAAAAAAGGTCCCCTTGCAAAGAAATCGACCAACAAGCATCTGAGTGTTGTGGTTGTATTATCTATTGGCTTCAAACTCCAACGAGTATTGACAAAATTAAAAGTGATTGATGAACAATTTCAAAACATTGCTTGAAAAGCAGTACAATACATACATGTTCATGGTTACACATGTAACACATCAATAACCTTTCAAACTTAATACAGGCGTTTATGTTTGCTATCTACTGAAGATAGCATGCTTTTCAATGGTGAAATAACGTGCACGCGGTAAAAGTGTGTCACACAGTTTGTCTTTATTTCTTGAACTTTCAATGCCTTTGTAGCATGAATTGACCAGTTGTAATGATAGTAATGAATACATATTACAAATTTAGAATGTCTATAATCTCCTTTTTGTGTATACTGAGATGGAACCCGGGGGGGGGGGGGGGGGGGGGGGGCAAGTGATACATTTAGTTGTATATGAAATTATGGAAAAGTTCAAATTAGAAAATAAATCCGGGGTTTACCTGTATGTAAGACTCCATGACAGAGGGTGCCAGAGACACTTCATTTGCATAGAACTGGCAAATTCCTCCTTCTTTACACGCATCTCAACCATTAAACGAAGATCTTTGAAAAAAATCAAATCCTGGGATAGGCCTAGGCCTAGGCCTACTGTAACACGGTTAGCCAATCTGTAATGGAATTTCAAAAAGAAAAGATATGGTATGATGATCAGGGTTTACATAGTCTAGATAACCCCTTTTCTCTCCTCCCTGTATACAGTATATATCCCCTCCCACCCTCTTCTCCCCACCCCTTCACCCGCTAGCTAGGCACTGGCTATTACACTGCACCCTTGACTAGTGCAAGTCTGATTATCATGATAATAACCCACGGCTATGACTAAACAGCGGGGTTTTTCATCTTTGTTTACTTGATGTATTCGGGGAAGGGGAGGGAGGGGGTTGTTGTGGAAACAAATATTTGACCTCTATCTAATATGGGATCGTGCTATGGTGGACTTACATGAATAGGGAGACCTTTACTTTGTGCAGACATGGTATCATTCCAATCCAATGTTTTAAATTTTGATTATCACTTGATTTGTAAAAAAGTAAGCTTATTTAAGAGTTGCCTGCAGCCTCTGAAAGTTGTCTTACATACCACTATCAGTCCTGTGTGTGAACAGACAACTTGGTCACTGTTCGATCTATCTGTTAATAAGCTTAATTACAATTTTAAATCAGTGTAAATTGACTTTGAAAAGTAACCAGTGACAGTTGACTAAACCTACGTTCTTACGCGGCTGAATAGACTGAATGAAGCAGTTTCTTGTGCTGCTTTTTCTACACTAAATGTTCCTAAATCAATAGAAAACTTACATTAAATGGTAAATAGCCACAGAAATTCAGCGTATCATTAATTTGAAAACTTTTTTTAATCGGTTCGTATGACCATAGCAACCAGACAGCCCGTGAGATAGGCGTGGGCAATACGAAATCCCGATTTTCATAAATTAACTGGATTTTCATGTAGAGTACACACCACTAAATAAATTCCCCATTGCTTACTGTGTAAAATGGACCATGATTATTCGCCATTTTCTCGCTTATAAAGCAACTGGTTGCTTCAACTTTGCATTCTGTGTGAAGATCATGGTCTTGGCTTTCCTGTAAACAACAAAAATATATAAGTTCAAGGCAAAATTTTCGAGATATGCGCCGTCAAAGATACACATGTTTGTAGGTTGCCCAGGCCTAGCTTAGGTCTAAGCAATTCTAATCAATTATCTGAAGTCTCTAAAATGACTAAAAAATCATAAAAAATTGGTCAAAGAAGAAAATTTGCACTGATATTGTTTGATAATCTTCATTTAATAATCATCCGATCAAAAGTTTGGCCAACAACACTATTTTTGAAGCATTTTTATATATTTCACTTAGAGGAGGGTCATCCCAACCAATTCAACAGGCCTTTCGTGGACTCTTCCATTATTTATTTAGTGGTGTGAATCCTTCAGACTAGTTAAGGGGGGACTCAAAATATTTTTTGTTAGCTTTGTTCAACAAAATTTGGGTCAAAAAAGTGAATTTTGTGATTTTCTAAAGAAATCTACTTTTTTGGTCATAATTGACGCCAAATTTGGATTCTCTGATCCATTTCCTTTCCAAAAATGTATACTTTTATATGCATTTGATTAATAGTTCAATAATTACAGCACTCACAAATTCAAAAAATCAAATCAAAAACTTCCTTAAGTCCCCCCTTAAGTCAAATGTGATCTTATGATATATAGTTGTTAATAAAGAGCTCATGACAGAAAGCAATAAATGTTATTAATGTTATTAACCACATCTGCCAGATTAAATTAGTTAATGGTTATAGCTAATTTCAATCTCTTTAGATTTAAACTATTAGTACAATTGTACTCATTTTATGTAAATATACTCATTTTATGTAAATATTATATATTATTGATGTTGTTTTGTTATGATATTTTATAATTTTGTAATAAATACTACTGGTACAGATTGATTCTATTGCTATTTGTTGTTAAGCGTTTTTTGTATTGACTAAAACATGCTAAAAATAGGACATGTTTTTGTATCGATTCATTAAGAGAATTGCTTTATAAAATATCTGATTTTAATTTTAACTCCTGATTTCGAAACAACCTGAAGCTGATGCTAATTGTATATTGAGTTCGTTAATTTTCCAATGCTTGAATAGTGTTAAGGTCCTTCTGTATTCATTCGCTGCTGTAAGGTGGCTTCACCAATTTGGAACTGATCAAACCTCTAGTACATACAACCGCCAGGGATAGCACTGGATCAAAAATGTGAGAGGTCCTATGAAATTTTTCAGGACCCTGTAGGACTTCAAAAAACAAATTTAAGGCCCCCCCCCCCGAGAATTTGAGGGGTTCTGAAGTTTGGGTATTTGAAAATTTTACTTTTTTACGGACAGTTTTAATGAATTTATATCATGTATATTGTGAGCAAAGGATGGATATGTAATTTACAGAATTTCTTAAGGTTTCCATTTCCATACATCGTCAAATTTAAGGTATAAATTCTGGCGGCCATTTTTTATTCCAAGATGGCAGTTCTTTTCTTGTTTCTGGCTCTGAAATGAAATGGTCCCTTCAATTTTGATCGGGACCCGCAAGTCTTTCCAATTTGAAACCTGACGCGTCACTGCAAGAAAGTGAGAGGTCCAGGACGCGCAGACGCGTCAGAATGCGACCCCTGACAACCGCGATACTGACACAAAGCTGAAAAACATACACACAGCAGAGGCATTTGATATATTTCATGTATATATTCATAATTCCATAATTAAGTCTTCCATGTTTATTACAAGTATTAAATGTACTACATAAGCCTTGTAATAACAAGCCTACTACTTCTATCTAATTGCTAATTGCTATTTCTGTCCTATATTGAATCATACACAACATAATATTCAAATATAGTCCAATATAAATATAGATAATATTTTCCATTGATGTCAAATTCATTCAGACGGGTACATCGGAAATCATTCAGACGGGTTCATCGGAAATCATTTTACAATTTAATAGTTTACATATTTTCAAACAATGAAGGTGTTTCTATATTATTGTCTATGGATACGGAGAACATAACACTGCAGGTGTTCTATTTACTTGACAACTGCTTCTTACTTATTAATAAATAGGATATTATTTTCAGTTTCTAAAATCCATATTATGATTTGATGATTAAAACAAAATGCCCATAATGCCCTCAGTGTGTTTTGAACACAATGTAACCTTCTAGGAGATGTAGGTGTTACAGTACCTATGAGTAAGCTATCACAAATGAGCCTAGTCGTAAGTATTCCAACTTAGAAACTTTGTCCACATTTTGAGACAAATAAATTGAAAGCAAAGAGTTGATACATAAAATCTGATAATACTGGGATTCGAACTCAGGATCTTTCCCTCTCAAAGCGAAAGTCTACATGTAGTTTGGAATAAAGCTGTATAACTCATACAATAGAAGTCTTTGCACTAGACTAATTTGTGATAGCGTACTCATTTAGGTAGTTGTTGATCAGGAAAGAGGACATATTGCATAAAGACTGTCACACAGCGTCTGTGTGGCATGTTTTTAAGAGGGAATGGACCTCATTTATAATTGACACATTCCTGCTGCCATTGATGGGGTACACATCGATATCTCTAAACACTTTCCACGCGGCTATTGGTTTTACCATACCAAACAGATTTTCAACAACCCTTCCCAAAAATCTCAAGGATTACTGAACCAATGCTAGGCATGTTTATGTTTGTACTCATTTCAATGCATTTCACATGGTGATTCCCAATATGGTTATGAAATTTATCAATTTTGACATTTTTCAAACATTTTGTGAAATTTTGGAATGTCGTCTGCAGCTGCCTGCCGCGTGGAAATGGTTAACAAAAGCAAGGCAAACAGTGTAATGTTTATATTCTTTGCCTCTATCGCTTTCGTAACGCTATATCAATCATCATATCAATGTTGAACCCTTTAACAACAGGAATGTGGAAATGATCAATATGGTCTATATGAGCATGCATTCTAATCAAATTATCATGATACCGAATATTATAGGACTATTTCAAGTTTAATGTTGACATCTTTTCAATTCAAGAGGCTAAATATTTTACTCTATTTTTGTTAATGATCAATCAGTGATTAAAAATATGGAGACATTATATATTTATTTAAATGTTTGGCCAAAAGTGTCACAAAGAGGACAGAAAGATTTATGATCTATACAGGGGCGGGGAAATACAAAAAGATATATTAGTAGTTCAAATAGATTAATGACGTTTAATATCAGGATTGTTTGCAGGAATTGTTAAAGATATCTTGAGTTAATATTGGTGCCAGTTTGCATTCTGACCTCTATGCTTGAGTGAATCAAAGATGTTTTGGGATATTTCAGTTAATTCAAAGTGTTCAACCAAGCTCTGTCCAAGTGTAAAGTACTGACCATGTATACATCAAGGGTTGAGCGCCAGAAGGGCGCAACTCAAGAAATGCTATTTTGAGATAATCGACTTTCAAATATTTGGGACTCATTACAATACACAGTAGCACCCAACTTATAACTCTAATTTTAGTCAAATTCAGAGTGTTTATGAGTAATTTCTTAATGGTTCTGAAAATCTAGGTTATATGGATTATTTATGTACCAAAATATAAATTGGCCCAAAAGTTGAGTTACGGCCTTCTGGCGCTCAATCCTTGACATGTCACAGAAAGGCAAAAAAGCAGTCTGCCCGCCAGTTTTCAACTTACTGCCAAACATAACCAGCCTACTGTGTAATAGAGCGCCAGTATTGCACAAGACCAGCGGCACAGATCATTGTTGTTCAACTCTGGATGACATGGTTAAAGTAGATTTATCAAGATATTTTGTGTATTTCAGGACATTTTAATGACACCAAATAACTTATCTGATTATAACAGAGGGCAGCATTTATATGAACCATTGGCTACAAATTGTCTTTGTTGTAATAATAATGACTTGCACAGTTGTGCACCACAATGTGACATGCGCAGGAGAATACCTAAAACATGGTCAATTTGGTAGAGTATTAATGCAGCTTTTACTACTCTTCACCTTGGCTAAGTTTGAAAAATATTACACTACTGTAAAACAGTTTAATTTCACGGCCAAATTAATTTAACGAATTAGCATTTAGTCGACTTTTTGCATCAATTTAATTTCACTAATTGGTATCATCTTCCTATATATAACCATTATAAATAACATAATTGGTAGCAATTTAATTTGGCAAATTGGATCTCCCAGCGAAATTAAGCTGTTTTACAGTATGTCAACATTCAATTGTTCACACAATATACAGTATAAAATACAAATTGTTCCCCACTTGTACTGAGTGAATATCAAATCATTGTATGTAAAGCATGACATTTTCACACAAATTAACAATTTGAATGTTACATAATTCACATTGGCACAATGTCCCAAAATTGTCGTGGCACAAAAAGTCAAGCTTTATAGTTTTCCATTATTTACAGTAAATATTGAATGTATTGCTTTGTCATTTTGTAAATTCTCTTTTTATCACTTAAAAAGATCCAGTTTTCTATACATTATTCTGCACTAAATCTAAGGCAAAATGGTTGGCTATGTTTCGGAGACGTTTGGTTAAAAAGCTTACAACTAGGGTACTTGTTATTTTGAAGCAACACATTAACCCCCTGGGGTCTATCGGCCGATTTGGCTTCAAAGCAGTATTTTGATTGGTTACTCATAACATTATATCATCTAATGAGCCAATCTGGGATGCTGTAAGAAAGGTACTAGTGCTACAGCGAGTCAACATACAGAGAAATAGACGCACTATTTTGATTGGTTACTCAGAGGGTTATATTATGCAATGAACCAATCAGAGAGACTGTAAGAGTAGTCCCCAGGGGGTTAAAGAACTAAGCCACATAAACAATATTTTTCAGACATACAAGAACATTGGTGGTTTTGCCAATACCTCGTTTGAGAAGATATAGGTGTGAAATCTCCTTTTTGAGGTGCAGTGTATGCTTCTCCGAGACAAAACATGGCCTTTAGGCGATGAAAAAACACACCACCGTGTTCTACAAGCAAACGGACCTCTCAGGTTTTATATTGAGTATTCCAAATAACATCCAAACCAATGACAAAGAAGTGGCCTCAGTTTATGAAAGAGATAACATTTTGTCTTTATAGAAAGTAGTCAAAAATATATATAGCCCAGTGCCATATCTATATATATGTATACACCAAATGCTGAATGTCATTAAATTTGGAATTTGTTGTTACAAAAAAAGGTCCCCTTGCAAAGAAATCGACCAACAAGCATCTGAGTGTTGTGGTTGTATTATCTATTGGCTTCAAACTCCAACGAGTATTGACAAAATTAAAAGTGATTGATGAACAATTTCAAAACATTGCTTGAAAAGCAGTACAATACATACATGTTCATGGTTACACATGTAACACATCAATAACCTTTCAAACTTAATACAGGCGTTTATGTTTGCTATCTACTGAAGATAGCATGCTTTTCAATGGTGAAATAACGTGCACGCGGTAAAAGTGTGTCACACAGTTTGTCTTTATTTCTTGAACTTTCAATGCCTTTGTAGCATGAATTGACCAGTTGTAATGATAGTAATGAATACATATTACAAATTTAGAATGTCTATAATCTCCTTTTTGTGTATACTGAGATGGAACCCGGGGGGGGGGGGGGGGGGGGGGGGGCAAGTGATACATTTAGTTGTATATGAAATTATGGAAAAGTTCAAATTAGAAAATAAATCCGGGGTTTACCTGTATGTAAGACTCCATGACAGAGGGTGCCAGAGACACTTCATTTGCATAGAACTGGCAAATTCCTCCTTCTTTACACGCATCTCAACCATTAAACGAAGATCTTTGAAAAAAATCAAATCCTGGGATAGGCCTAGGCCTAGGCCTACTGTAACACGGTTAGCCAATCTGTAATGGAATTTCAAAAAGAAAAGATATGGTATGATGATCAGGGTTTACATAGTCTAGATAACCCCTTTTCTCTCCTCCCTGTATACAGTATATATCCCCTCCCACCCTCTTCTCCCCACCCCTTCACCCGCTAGCTAGGCACTGGCTATTACACTGCACCCTTGACTAGTGCAAGTCTGATTATCATGATAATAACCCACGGCTATGACTAAACAGCGGGGTTTTTCATCTTTGTTTACTTGATGTATTCGGGGAAGGGGAGGGAGGGGGTTGTTGTGGAAACAAATATTTGACCTCTATCTAATATGGGATCGTGCTATGGTGGACTTACATGAATAGGGAGACCTTTACTTTGTGCAGACATGGTATCATTCCAATCCAATGTTTTAAATTTTGATTATCACTTGATTTGTAAAAAAGTAAGCTTATTTAAGAGTTGCCTGCAGCCTCTGAAAGTTGTCTTACATACCACTATCAGTCCTGTGTGTGAACAGACAACTTGGTCACTGTTCGATCTATCTGTTAATAAGCTTAATTACAATTTTAAATCAGTGTAAATTGACTTTGAAAAGTAACCAGTGACAGTTGACTAAACCTACGTTCTTACGCGGCTGAATAGACTGAATGAAGCAGTTTCTTGTGCTGCTTTTTCTACACTAAATGTTCCTAAATCAATAGAAAACTTACATTAAATGGTAAATAGCCACAGAAATTCAGCGTATCATTAATTTGAAAACTTTTTTTAATCGGTTCGTATGACCATAGCAACCAGACAGCCCGTGAGATAGGCGTGGGCAATACGAAATCCCGATTTTCATAAATTAACTGGATTTTCATGTAGAGTACACACCACTAAATAAATTCCCCATTGCTTACTGTGTAAAATGGACCATGATTATTCGCCATTTTCTCGCTTATAAAGCAACTGGTTGCTTCAACTTTGCATTCTGTGTGAAGATCATGGTCTTGGCTTTCCTGTAAACAACAAAAATATATAAGTTCAAGGCAAAATTTTCGAGATATGCGCCGTCAAAGATACACATGTTTGTAGGTTGCCCAGGCCTAGCTTAGGTCTAAGCAATTCTAATCAATTATCTGAAGTCTCTAAAATGACTAAAAAATCATAAAAAATTGGTCAAAGAAGAAAATTTGCACTGATATTGTTTGATAATCTTCATTTAATAATCATCCGATCAAAAGTTTGGCCAACAACACTATTTTTGAAGCATTTTTATATATTTCACTTAGAGGAGGGTCATCCCAACCAATTCAACAGGCCTTTCGTGGACTCTTCCATTATTTATTTAGTGGTGTGAATCCTTCAGACTAGTTAAGGGGGGACTCAAAATAATTTTTGTTAGCTTTGTTCAACAAAATTTGGGTCAAAAAAGTGAATTTTGTGATTTTCTAAAGAAATCTACTTTTTTGGTCATAATTGACGCCAAATTTGGATTCTCTGATCCATTTCCTTTCCAAAAATGTATACTTTTATATGCATTTGATTAATAGTTCAATAATTACAGCACTCACAAATTCAAAAAATCAAATACTTCCTTAAGTCCCCCCTTAAGTCAAATGTGATCTTATGATATATAGTTGTTAATAAAGAGCTCATGACAAAAAGCAATAAATGTTAT
>JAYJML010000570.1:0-24000 GCA_035610835.1 Ophiura sarsii | reverse complement strand
CTCTGAGTGTAACAATGATTTTAACGTCTGGTGTTACTGCATGAATGATATCAGCAAGGGTATATGGTGGTCCTTGTTTGTAATACTCCGGGTAGAAAAACTCCCACTTCGTGTTATCCCATAATGTTGAAGCAGATCCGTCACCTGTAAATGTTAATCAAGCACATGATATGAAACCATGCGCAATAATCAAACATCGCTCCATATAAAAACCAACCATGAAATGCAGATCAGTGGTATAACACTAAAGAAATCCTCCAATGCCTATCCGATTATAAATATCCTGGACCTATTTTTGGTGGGAAATCCGAAAAACAATATGCCGCACTGCAAAATATGACTGTGATGAAACGTAGACGTTATTCATAATTGGCGCATTTACGTCAAAAGAGGGTCGTGCTATCCAACTGAGCATGCTCAGAGCAATCAGTGCTCCGAAAACGAACCGAGACGAGAGTGATGTAGTTTTTCAATGTGGTGAACTTTGCACTAATCATAAAAAAGTCTTCTGTAGTCGCCGATTTAACATGTCAAGTTGGCTTGCATCTTCTCTCTAGCTTGGAGCAGACTCATTGCCGACCACTTTCCAACTACACACAACCATGATACGCGCCAGCCAGCTCATCGGCTACCGCTTCCAAACCGCTCATGTGTCCATGCCGACCTTCCCGATTAAAAAAACCCGCCACGATATTTTTAGGCTGCGAGAAAAAATCGTGGCGGGTTTGTCAAATTTGCCACGTGCTTCAGACCACACAAGACTGCACAGGACAGTCCCAGACCTTGCCGAAACTACACATGAAAAAAGAAAATGCTCACGATTTTCGAATAATGGCCAATCGTGACCAGTCTTGAGCAGTCTGGAAGTGGTTTTCTAGCAAATAATCGGATAGCAAATGTGACTGAACCTTTACTACGGTAGCCGCCAATGTAATATTTTGCATCATCATATAAATATTTAAGCGCACAAATGAAAATTGAACTAGATCTTGCTCCGGTCTAAGACCAGGCTACCTTGATTTTTCTTTGAGAAAATGATCCCTAGTGACCCCTTCTTGACCTTTGACCTGATTAAAATGATTGACTTATTTTCTTGGCTCATCAATCCAAACAAGATGCAACAAATCCGGTCCAAATCGGATCATGTCTTAAATTTTACCCCTTTAAAGTTCAATGACCCCTTTTGACCCCTTCTTGACCTTTGACCTGGTCGATATAATTGAATTATTTTCTTGGCTCATCAAATCAAACAAGATGCAACAAACCCGGTCAAAATCGAACCATGTCTTTACTTTTACCCCTGTAAAGTTCAATGACCCCTATTGACCCTTCGTGACCTTTGACCTGGTCAATATGATTTATTTATTTTCTTTGCTCATCAATCCAAACAAGATGCAACAAACCCCGTCCAAATCGGAGCATGTCTTAACTTTTACCTCTGTAATGTTCAATGACCCCTAGTGACCCCTTTTTGACCTTTGACCTGGTCAATATGATTGACTTATTGTCTTGGCTCATCAATCCAAACAAGATGCAACAAACCCGGTCCAAATCGGAGCATGTCTAAACTTTTACCCTTGTAAAGTTCAATGACCCCTAGTGACCCGGACATGTCACTTTTAATCGCTGAACACCCTATATATGCATGGACCCAAGGAATCCTTTGACCAATTCTGATAATCATGGGTCATTTCCTCTTGAAAAAATAGCATTTTAAGTGACTGGAGTGAAAATTGACATTTTGACCCCTAGTGACCCCAAATGATTTTTAATTTAAAAAACCGTTCTTTTGTACATGCGTACGGTCAAAAGGAATATGTGGACCAATTTTGACGATCCTAGGTCATTTCACTAAATTGGAAATGCGTTTTAAGTGAAAATCACCTTTTGACCCCTAGTGACCCCTTCTTGACATTTGACCTGGTCAATATGATTGACTTATTTTCTTGGCTCATCAAATTAAACAAGATGCAACAAACCCCGTCCAAATCGGAGCATGTCTTAACTTTTACCCCTGTAAAGTTCAATGACCCCTAGTGACCCCGTATGACATGTCACTTTTAATCGCTGAACACCCTATATGTGCATGGACCCAAGAAATCTTTTGACCAATTCTGATAATCATGGGCCATTTTCTCTTGAATAAATAGCATTTTAAGTGACTGGAGTGAAAATTGACATTTTGACCCCTAGTGACCCCAAATGATTTTTAATTTAAAAAACCGTTCTTTTGTACATGCGTACGGTCAAAAGGAATATGTGGACCAATTTTGACGATCCTATGTCATTTCACTAAATTGGAAATGCGTTTTAAGTGAAAATCACCTTTTGACCCCTAGTGACCCCTTCTTGACCTTTGACCTGGTCAATATGATTGACTTATTTTCTTGGCTCATCAAATTAAACAAGATGCACCAAACCCCGTCCAAATCGGAGCATGTCTTAACTTTTACCCTTGTAAAGTTCAATGACCCCTAGTGACCCCGTATGACATGTCACTTTTAATCGCTGAACACCCTATATGTGCATGGACCCAAGGAAACTTTTGACCAATTCTGATAATCATGGGCCATTTTATCTTGAATAAATAGCATTTTAAGTGACTGGAGTGAAAATTGACATTTTGACCCCTAGTGACCCCAAATGATTTTTATTTTTAAAAACCGTTCTTTTGTAAATGCGTACGGTCAAAAGGAATATGTGGACCAATTTTGACGATCCTAGGTCATTTCACTAAATTGTAAATGCGTTTTAAGTGAAAATCACCTTTTGACCCCTAGTGACCCCTGTGTGACCTTTGACCCCAAACTGTGAACACCCTATATGAAGGTTAGGTGGGGGGTTCTACTGACCAAGTCTGGTGATTGTAGCATGTAAATTGTAGAAAAAATAGCATTTTTAGATGGGTTTGAGGAAAGAAGAAGAGGAGGAGGAAGAAGAACTAGACATGGATCTGGTCTGAGACCAGGACACCTTGATTTTTTATGGATTAATGACCTCTAGTGACCCCATATGACATGTCACTTTTAATGGATCCAAGAAATCTTTTGACCAATTCTGACAATCATGGGTCATTTCCTCCCGAAAAAATAGCATTTTGAGTGTTAGGAGTGAAAATTGACCTGTTGACCCCTAGTGACCTATGTTGACCTTTGACCCCATGAAAATGATTGACTCTTTTTCTTGTCTTATCATTGCCTACAAAATGAAACAAGACCGGTCAAAATCGGAGCATGTCTTACATTTTACCCCTGTTTAGGTCAATGACCCCTAGTGACCCCATATGACATGTCACCTTTAATCGCTTAAGACACTATATGTACATGGATCCAAGGAATCTTTTGATCAATTCTGATAATCATGGGTCATATCCTCTCGAAAAAATAGCATTTTTAGTGCGAGGATTAAAAATTTACATTTTGACCCCTAGTGACCCCAAATATTTTTTGATTTTAAAAACCGAACTATCATAGATGCGTACGGTCAAAAGGAATATGTTGACAAATTCTGACGATCCTAGGTCATTTCACTAAATTGCAAACGCGTTTTAAGTGAAAATCACGTTTTGACCCCTTATGATCCCTGTGTGACCTTTGACCCCAAACTGTGAAGACCCTATTTGTAGGTCTGGTAGGGGGTCCTACTGACCAAATCTGGTGATTGTAGCATGTAAACTGTAAAAAAATAGCATTTTGAGTGCGAGGAATAAAAATTGACCTTTTGACCCCTAGTGACCTATGTTGACCTTTGACCCCATGAAAATGATTGACTTTTTTTCTTGTCTTATCAATGCCTACAAAATGAAACATGACCAGTCAAAATCGGAGCATGTCTTACATTTTACCCCTGTTTAGGTCAATGACCCCTAGTGACCCCATATGACATGTCACTTTTAATCGCTGAAGACCCTATATGTACATGGATACAAGGAATCTTTTGACCAATTCTGACAATCATAGGTCATTTCCTCCCGAAAAAATAGCATTTTCAGTGCGAGGAGTAAAAATTTACATTTTGACCCCTAGTGACCCCAAATGATTTTTAATTTTAAAAACCGTTCTTTTGTATATGCGTACGGTCAAAAGGAATATGTGGACCAATTTTGACAATCCTAGGTCATTTCACTAAATTGGAAATGCGTTTTAAGTGAAAATCACGTTTTGACCACTAGTGACCTTTGTGTGACCTTTGACCCCTAACTTTGAAGACCCTATATGTAAGTCAGGTAGGGGGTCCTACTGACCAAGTTTGGTGATTGTAGCATGTAAACTGTAGAAAAAATAGCATTTTGTAGATGGGTCTGACAGAAAGAAAGAAACAACTAGATCTAGTTCTGGTCTAAGACCAGGGCACCTTGATTTTTCATGTGTTAATGAACCCTAGTGACCCCATATGATATGTTAATTGTAATCCATGAAGACTCTATATGACATGTTTCACAGTAAAGTGCACATTGAGTGTCCAATAACTTTAAGTTTGGATATTTTTTTATCAGAGATATAAAATAAACATTTAGTAAGTTGATATTCAAATGCATGTTATTACTTCATAGAAAATGGTGTTTTGCATGTTGAAAATTATTAGTAAAAGTGTTTCTAGACCAAAAATGTACTACTAATGTTATGGTTATTGGACAGAAATAGTTCCCACTGTCTAAGACAGACATTAACCATAGCAAATAATTTGCTTGCTGTATTATGTAAGCAGTTTGCTTTCTTTCATTATTTTGTACACCACACAGATGATCTATATTCATGGATAAATTAAAGCCCAGTTTTGTTAAAATATTTCACACCTACAATATTTGTAATGGTTCCTTTAACATTTGCTAATGTTACAGAAAACGCATGTCTGTCCTGGACAGACAAGTAACATTAGCAAATTTGTTCGTGCCAGTTACTACAGGTTTTTTGTCTTTCAAACATATTTTTTGGCCTAGTTTTGAGATGTGATGTTAAAATACCTGGGAATAGTTAGTTATTTTAAAAATAACAGCCAATATATTGATTTAAATTGTAAACCAGTACGTTGCTAGTGTTACAGTAAAAATGCTGCTAATGTTATTTTTTATGTTCTAAAAAGAGTAACATTAGCAGCATATTTTTGGCCTAGAAACACTTTTCAAAACCTTTTCCAAATTATAAACACCATTTTCTGTGAAGCAATAACATACAGTTTAATATCAACTTAATTAATGATTATTTAATATATCTGATTAAGCAATATCCTTACTTAAAGGTTATTAGGAACTAAAAAGTGCACTTTACTGTGAAACATGTCATATGTGCATGGAGCAAGAGCATTTTAAGTGAAAATCACATATTGACCCCTAATGACCCTTTTATGACATTTTTCTCCAAGGTCATGATTGACTTTTTTTCTTGTTTCATCCTGCAACATGAGATGCAACAAGTCCGATCAAAATAAGAGCATGTTTTACATGTTACTCTGTAAAATAGGTCAATGACCAAAAAAAACACCATTGACCCTAGTTCATGTTTTACTTATCGAACAACATAAGATGCAACAACTCTGATCAAAATCAGAGCATGTCTTAAATGTCATGGTATTATAGCTCAATGACCTCTACTGACCTGTTCCTGACCTTTGACCCTTAGCCTTTGATCCCTAGGTCATGATTGATTTTTGTTCATGACTTATCAAACCAAACAGGATGAAACAAGTCCGGTCCAAATCGGAGCATGTCTCTCGTTTTACCCTTGTATAGGTCAATGACCCCTTGTGACCCCATATGAAATGTCACATTTTTTATTGCTGAATTTTCTATATGAACATGGACCCAAGGAATCCGTTGACCATTTCTGATGGTCATCAGTCATTTCCTCTATTTTGAGTGAAAGGGAAGCATTTAGCTCAGAAGGGTAGCCTGACATACAATTCAGACTCATACTGAAGACATGCCTTATCAATGTGAATATTGTCAGAATGCTTTGCTCAAAAGAGTGGGCTGACATTACATATACAGACACTCACTAAAGAGAGGTCATATAAGTGTGAATATTGTCAGAAATATTTTGTTCATAAGGGTTCATGACATTACACATGAATACAGACTCATACTGAAGAAAAGCCATATCAATGTGAATATTGCCAGAAAGCTTTGCTTGGAAGGGTAGCTTGACATTACACATACAGACAAACACTAAAGAGAAGTCATATCAATGTGAATATTGTCAGAAAAGTTTGCTTGGAGGGGTAGCCTGAAATAATAACATGTACTCATACTAAATACAGGTCATAAGCACGTGTCTTCCAATCAAGCTAAATTTCACCTGCCCAGCACAAAACAGGGGTGTGGGTCATATCCTTTTTTAAGAAATCAAAGGGGAGGGTTATAACTTATAATTTTTTTTTAGGAAATTGAAGGGTGGTCATGACTGTTTGGTACTAATATTTCAAACCAAAATCATGCCCAGGCTGACAGCATGCCCAGGCTGACAGCATGCCTAGGCTGACAGCATGCCCAGGCTGACAGCATGCCCAGGCTGACAGCATGCCCAGGCTGACAGCATGCCCAGGCTGACAGCATGCCCAGGCTGACAGCATGCCCAGGCTGACAGGTCATAACTTTTTTTACATTCCAGAGGGGTGTCATAACTTTTAAGTATTTAGGGAAGGGGGGTGGTCATTTTTTGGGTTGTTGCTTTCTTCCAGCTACCCCCCTCCCCTCCGGTAGAAATAATGAACGGTCCCTAATTGTATTGCTTTTTATGAGAGAAAGAAATGTTGATCAAGTTTGGATGAACATGATGAAGGAATGATTCTAAAAATTAATTTAATTACATTGTTACATTCTTAAATCTTCTACTGAAATATTAAATGACCAATCTACAGGGTGACCCAGAAAATGTTGAACCCAAAAATCACAAACTTAAAAAAAATAATTAAAAATGAAAATAAATAAACATGGCATTTTGTTTTCAACAATTATGTGAACAATTCATTCAGCTTTCTGGAGAACTTTAGATCATGTAAATTGGCCTTACCAAACTAAAGATACACTTGATTGTGTGACAGGGGGTGTTTTCGCTCTTTTGTAAAAGTGAAAAAATTGTAACTTGGTTCAAATATGAAACTTAATTCTGTTCTAAGTACGGTGAGTTAAGTAATCTTTTCTTTTGATCTGTATTATTAAATTAATATTTTCAAATGAAGTCAAGGGGACTTCAGTTTTTGTTTTCAACGTCTCTTATATAATAATAATATTGATTTACATAATGAATGAATATTGATGAGATACTGTGCATAATAATTTATAAAGTTCAATGCACGGTTTCAAACAGGCACTTGTTCTGCTCATGTAGCATGAAACCATTTTTTTGCACTTCACTCACACTTCAAAACAACACTTCTTACAAAATTACATGTATTTTAAGTTTCGTGTGGCCTATAGTTATGATCTAAAATGTTTCAGAAAGTTAAATGTATGGTGCATATAGCTGGTGAACGAGTGATGCAATATTTTGTTATTTTAATGGTAAAAAGAAATATTGAATTTTGTGATTTTTGGGTTCAACATTTTCTGGGTCACCCTGTAGGTGTTCTTTTCATCAGGTTACTATAATCAAAACAAAGAATTCTCGATCAAAACATTTATTCCAGTCACGCCAGCGTTCATCCAAATGTTGAACGCAGTGTGATGAGCCCTTGACAACCACGCCACAACGCGATCGGGCGTTCTTACATAATTGTCCAATCACGCAGCGTGGGGTCTTGTTGATGAGAGCTCCGATTGGTCAATTACCTATTTTGTTTTCAAGTAGGCCTATGTCACACCTTCCGTTTTTACTGCGCCCTTGCCATCGCGATTGACGCGGTCACGCACGATACGCCCCAGTCGCATGGTACACTGAGGAATCGTATACGATTTGATCGAGAATTCTTTGTTTTGATTATAGTATGTGTTTGGATTTTTCAATGGCGTGCTAATGTACGATCAAAAAATAAAATAGGAGGTACCTGTTATTGTCTTTGTGTTATTGTAGTAGGCCTACTGATATTACAGGGACCAGGTATTGTGTTATTTTAATTTAAAATACTACAGCAATTTTTCCTTCAAACCTTTATCTGAGTATTTAATGAAAACGATAACTGATCATTATTTTGTTAATGAATTAATATTATCCGCGTAGCAAAAAATCAACTTTCCCCTGATGTGAGCCGTGTCTGCCGTTGTCTCAGTACGAGCTACCCCGCTACTGATAAAGTAGCCGGCATGCCCAGACAGGACAGCATGCCCAAGCTGACAGGGTGTTATAACTGTATTCTACATTCCAGAGAGGAATGTCATAACTTTAAGTACTTAGGGAAGGGGGGGGGGGGTCATTTTTTGGGGTTGTTGCTTTCTTTCAGCTACCCCCCCCCCCTCCCCTCCGGTAGAAATAATGAACGGTCCCTAATTGTATTGCTTTTTATGAGAGAAAAAATGTTGATCAAGTTTGGATGAACATGATGAAGGAATGATTCTAAAAAAAAAATATATTCTTAAATCTTCTACTGAAATATTAAATGACCGATCTAGAGGTATTCTTTTCATGATCAGGTGCACTGTGCAGAATCAGACAATACTACGAAATCTGACTAATGTATGATCAAAAAATAAAATAGGAGGTACCTATAATAATTATTGTCTTAGTGTTATTGTAGTACTGATATTACAGGGGCCAGGTATCGTGTTATTTTTATATACAAGTATACATTTTTGGAAAGGATTTGGGTCAGAGAATCTGTTTTGACATCAATTTTGACCACAAAAAATCAATTTTTTGACAATTTTTTTTCTCGAACAAGCTAAAAAAATAATTTTGAGTAAAAAATGCCCAAAATTGCTTGATTATAATGTTACATGGATGTAACTTATCTATGGTTTGAGCATTGCCGCAATATCAAGGATTTAGCTCTATGGAAATCAGTCAGCTCATGAAATAATTAAAGTACACAATTAGAATCCTATAAAATAACAGTAGGCTATGATCATATTTCCACCGTAATGCTGAAACTGTTACAATTTGGCCAGCCATATAAGCCTGGGAGCAATTTAAGGGGGTGGGGGGTGGGGGGGGGGGGGGGGGGGCGGCCTCGAGGAAGTTTTTGATTAATTTTTTTGAATTTTGTGAGTGCTATAATTATTGAACTATTAATCAAATGCATATAAAAAGTATAAATTTTTGGAAATTAATGGATCAGAGAATACAAATTTGGTGTCAATGTTGATTTTTTGAGAAAATCACAAAATTTACTTTTTTGACCCAAATTTGTTTGAACAAAGCTAACAAAAATAATTGTGAGTACAAAATGCCCAAATTGCTTGATTATGATATAAAGACACTAACTTACGGACACATTTCTTGTTTTAATTAACCTAATCTAATATATTTTGACCAAAAAGTGGAAAAAATGGAAACTTTTTTTCGGTACTTTTTAGTCAAAATTTCAAAAAATATCAAGATTACAAATTTTAAAAAAATTGGGTGCAATAAATAAAAAGAAACTGGCCATTGAATAATAAAATGGGATGCATGTTCATGGGGGCGGCTTTCTTAGAGAGCTAGCAGAACGTGTTAAAGCCAAGTTGGGCACACACACAAACACCTGATAATCATAGGGTGTGCTAATATCTATATGGGTATGTCCATGAAGTTGGGCCAAAAAGTGTGACATGAGGTCAAAATTTCAAAATTGTTCAATTGTTAATCTGATATTATTTTTAGGTCCGACAATATCCATACTTTTGAAAAATAGTGAACTTTTTCCTCTCAAGTATGAAAATAATCATTGATTGCAGGTTAGTTTCAGGTTATTATGGTAAAAATACCTATGCTACATGGACACCATTCTGACACTTCTCCCTTGCATTATTTTAAAATAGTTCAGGTTACTCATTATTCTTATATAGATTTATATTGCACTTTCATGGTCAGATTCATAAAAGCACACAATTGATACTACTCTACATCACAAAAAGTGATATGATGCTTTGCAAATTGAGGGTTGTGGGGTAATTTGGTTCAAGCCTTTTTGATGTAGTATTTATGTCTGTAATCAATAAGGATTGCTTCTGACACACATATTTTGTATAATTTTATCATCACTGATAACTGTTTAACTGATTTAGTAACATTACAATTAAATAAAAAGTAAAAGCTTCTGTTTAACTGATTTAGTAACATTACAATTAAATAAAAAGTAAAAGCTTCTGTCCATACGGCTAAACATACAAGAAATTTACCTGGTGCTACATGGACACCATGTCCTGTAGCATAGGTATAAATTCTATTGTTTTACAGATAACTAACATAAAATGAAGTAAGACACATTTCACTTCCTCTTTATATCAATAGCCACCACAATTACTACTAAAAATAAGAGTGATGTATAGAATGTTTTTAATTTGATACCAATATCTACATGTACTTGATTACCGGCACTACATGGACACAGTGTCCATGTAGCATCAGGTACATTGTTTTGGTAAAAATGGTATCAAATATTGTGAGTTATCTCACTAAAAACTGTCATGTTATGTTATTTCCCATATATTTTCAAGTAGAATTGAAATATTTGAAAAAGAATTATGGGTGCCATCATTATAAACTAATTACCTTGTCCCTAAGCTACATGGTAATACCGGCACTACAGGTGGACACCTCGCTTGTTTTCAGTTTTTTTGCTGTCTTTAATAAAACCAATTACCCCAAAACTGGTCCCAATGAGAACCTCTAGTAAAACACTTTAATTGCAGGGAGCCATTCATTTCAGTATGTGAAAGGATCTTTTTACTTGAGCGGGGCAATCATTGTAAATGTACCTATGCTACACCGGACACCTCGTCAAAAATCAGTGACGTTTCCTCAAATAATTTTAAAATAACATCATCTATGGGTACAGTTGTTGTTCAAACTTTCTTATGAATGTGATACGGTAATTTAGGACCCAAAATCAGTGGGTTCAAATGTCATCTGTGTTGTTGGTGAGCTTAAAATACCGATGCTACATGCTTTTTTGGGGTGGACTCCTTTCTGTAGCATAGGTATGGCAATTTCCCGAAGACGTCATATCAAATTGGCCGATTTCTGTTCTGTCATAATCTACTTAAAGGTGAATTGGAACATATATTCATAGATTATGTAGTAATTTTATGATTTTATGACATTTATATTTACAAAATTATGTTTTGCATTTTTTCTATTTTCATGTCACACTTTTTTGACTAAAAAAGGGCCGGACACCAACTATTAATGAAGCATAAAAAAAATTACAGGGGAGCTATAACTTTCATTTGACTTTTAAAAGACATGTTAGTATGAGGTCTTTCTAAATTATATTACTTGTGAAAATAAACTTCAGGCAAACTGTCAGAAAATGCATTTATCCTACACAAATCAGCACAATTTCTTAAATTGCCCAACTTCATGGACATACCCATATAAATATACATATTATATTTTAGAAGGCCTGAGTGGCATTGTGGCCAGGCGCGTACCGCGGCATGTGAGCCGGGGGGGCAGAAGTATGTCGTCCCGGTAGTGGCGTATCGTCCCGGTAGTGCGTAAATTTTCGTAAAAGGTTGCCCCAATTTTTTTCCCAGTCAGTCACCTCGTGAATTTCACGTAAGTGTGGGGGGGGGGGGGGGGGGGGGGGGGGGTAGGGTCAAAAAAATGTGCACGGTCACAAAATTTCGCACAGTCACAAATTTTTGCACGGTCACAATTTTTCGCACGGTCACAAAATTTCGCACGGTCACAAAATTTCGCAAGTCCAAAAAGCACAACAGTCAACAAATAATGCCAAATCCTAAGTGTTTTATGTCATTTTTTTTCCTTATACAAATTTAGCGTCCCGGTATTGGGAATTTGCGTCCAGGTAATTGGAGCCAGGGGGGCAACTTTCCCCCCCTGCCCCCCCGGTCGGTACGCCACTGATTGTGGCATACCGTACATACATAAATACATGGGGCAATGTGGCGCACTAGTTAGGAGCGCTCATATACTACTGTGTACCGTTAGTTCTGTTGGTGGATCGTTTCAGCATTCAGTTCATGCCGGTGAAATTCAATTAAGCAACCGCACATTGCGCCTACTGCGGATTCAAGTGCGTAAACCTGAGCTTTGACTGAGTGCGCGCATGGAATGTTTTGCTTTATGAAACACTTGTTGCCAAGCAAATTTGGTAAAAATAGCTCAAAGTGCCTGTATGTCCGCACCATCCTATACTCAACAAGAGGCTCCTGCACAGTATAGGTCGGCTCGGTCATATGGGTACTTTTTACCGTTTGCCGATGACAACAAAACAGATGTTTTATTAAGTTTAAATTAAAGCTCTTCTCGACCATATCCCCACCATACCCTAGGGACCGTGTCGGGGTGTGTATGTAAACATGGTATAAGAGGCTCTTGACTTTGGTTTGTGGTCAACGGCATGTGACGTCACTCCGGGACGACCTATATAGGAAGATGACGATGATGGAATGGCGACATTAAGTTGACAAAACAACATCTACATCAATACTCGGCGAAATCCATAAGTCAGGGAACGCCAAGACCCCAGTTTCCTTGGGATAATGTGTGTACAGACCGGGATGATCCTCTACTCTACTCTTTACGAAGGAATCTGTGACTTTTAACGTGCACCATATTTGGACAATGTAATTCGGTTCGGTAGAATTCATCATCAATTCATACGGTCTTGTATTTCAAATACCACTCTGAAATCTGATACATGTACGTCAGCCTATATGAAATATGAATTAAGCTTACTTTTAGTTTTACGTGCTTGAAATCCAAGGACTTCTGTCTGTGTGCGTACTTTTTCGGAACATATTTCACGACTAATTGCTCTATACATTTATTTGTATGTACTTGAACCATCATGGATCTATATTATTTGTGTCTTGAACATTAAAAACATCATTGAAATACCGAAATTTGAAGAATCATATGTTCTAATAAGTCCATGGTTTAATAGAATCACGTAAACTTTGACCTTTCGTTACGTTGCTATGGAAACGGCGGTGCAGTATGGAATTTTTTTAATTCTGCGCAGTTAGAATCTCAAAAATGAAAGTGACTATATGCAGGACTAGTGTTGCCATATTGTCTACATGTATCACGGAGCAGAATCTAATTAAATTTCACCGCACGACGGTCTTGTATGTAGACCGGTCACATAATACGTAAAGAATAATAGTACTTGAGCAAGCTATTGCACAAAGAGGAACAAAAGTTCAGAATTATATCCCCATTTTTTATGTCATACTCACCTTTTTGGAGATTCAAAGATGCAAACAATGTTCAAGACGGGGTTCAAGAACTAGTTGAATATCAAATATAAACTTTCAATGTGTCTGTAAAAACAGAATGTGGCCAAATGGGGCGCTTTCGTACTTTTGGAATGATTCTTTCTTAAACTGCCAGTTGATTAATTACTTTAATATCAAATGCGATTTATTAAATGTTGCTAGTACCTCGGTTTGGCCGCCATATTGGGCTACTTTTGACTTATTTACGGCTTTTCTCAAGAATATCATGAACATTTCCAGATGAATAACTCTAGTGAGCACATTTAACATGACAGTTTTAAGTGCTTTAAACCCTATATGTACATGGATGTAAGGAATCTTTTGACCAATTCTGACAGTAATCAAACATTTCCTGATATAGCAGAAGCATTTTGAATGAAAGTAGTGACAATTTACATTTTGACCCCTAGTGACCCCAAATATTGTTTAATTTCAAAAACCGTTCTTTTGTAGATGCGTACGGTCAAAAGGAATATGTGGACCAATTTTGACGATCCTAGGTCATTTCACTAAATTGGAAATGCGTTTTAAGTGAAAATCACGTTTTGACCACTAGTGACCTTTATGTGACCTTTGACCCCTAACTTTGAAGACCCTATATGTAAGTCAGGTAGGGGGTCCTACTGACCAAGTTTGGTGATTGTAGCATGTAAACTGTAGAAAAAATAGCATTTTGTAGATGGGTTTGATAGAAAGAAAGAAACAGTACAGATACAGTACCTCGATTTTTGAAAAAATCAAGGTAACTAGATCTTGCTCCGGTCAAAGACCAGGCTACCTTGATTTTTCTTTGAGAAAATGATCCCTAGTGACCCCTTCTTGACCTTTGAGCTGATTAAAATGATTGACTTATTTTCTTGGCTCATCAATCCAAACAAGATGCAACAAATCCAGTCCAAATCGGATCATGTCTTAAATTTTACCCCTTTAAAGTTCAATGACCACTTTTGACCCCTTCTTGACCTTTGACCTGGTCAATATAATTGAATTATTTTCTTGGCTCATCAAATCAAACAAGATGCAACAAACCCGGTCAAAATCGAACCATGTCTTTACTTTTACCCCTGTAAAGTTCAATGACCCCTATTGACCCTTCGTGACCTTTGACCTGGTCAATATGATTTATTTATTTTCTTTGCTCATCAATCCAAACAAGATGCAACAAACCCCATCCAAATCGGAGCATGTCTTAACTTTTACCTCTGTAATGTTCAATGACCCCTAGTGACCCCTTCTTGACCTTTGACCTGGTCAATATGATTGACCTTTTTTCTTGGCTCATCAATCCAAACAAGATGCAACAAACCCGGTCCAAATCGGAGCATGTCTAAGCTTTTACCCCTGTAAAGTTCAATGACCCCTAGTGACCCGGTATGACATGTCACTTTTAATCGCTGAACACCCTATATATGCATGGACCCAAGGAATCTTTTGACCAATTCTGATAATCATGGGTCATTTCCTCTTGAAAAAATAGCATTTTAAGTGACTGGAGTGAAAATTGACATTTTGACCCCTAGTGACCCCAAATGATTTTTAATTTAAAAAACCGTTCTTTTGTACATGCGTACGGTCAAAAGGAATATGTGGACCAATTTTGACGATCCTAGGTCATTTCACTAAATTGGAAATGCGTTTTAAGTGAAAATCACTTTTTGACCCCTAGTGACCCCTTCTTGACCTTTGACCTGGTCAATATGATTGACTTATTTTGTTGGCTCATCAAATTAAACAAGATGCAACAAACCCCGTCCAAATCGGAGCATGTCTTAACTTTTACCTCTGTAAAGTTCAATGACCCCTAGTGACCCCGTATGACATGTCACTTTTAATCGCTGAACACCCTATATGTGCATGGACCCAAGGAATCTTTTGACCAATTCTGATAATCATGGGCCATTTTCTCTTGAATAAATAGCATTTTAAGTGACTGGAGTGAAAATTGACATTTTGACCCCTAGTGACCCCAAATGATTTTTAATTAAAAAAACCGTTCTTTTGTACATGCGTACGGTCAAAAGGAATATGTGGACCAATTTTGACGATCCTAGGTCATTTCACTAAATTGGAAATGCATTTTAAGTGAAAATCACCTTTTGACCCCTAGTGACCCCTTCTTGACCTTTGACCTGGTCAATATGATTGACTTATTTTCTTGGCTCATCAAAGTAAACAAGATGCAACAAACCCCGTCCAAATCGGAGCATGTCTTAACTTTTACTCCTGTAAAGTTCAATGACCCCTAGTGACCCCGTATGACATGTCACTTTTAATTGCTGAACACCCTATATGTGCATGGACCCAAGGAATCTTTTGACCAATTCTGATAATCATGGGCCATTTTCTCTTGAATAAATAGCATTTTGAGTGACTGGAGTGAAAATTGACATTTTGACCCCTAGTGACCCCAAATTATTTTTAATTTAAAAAACCGTTCTTTTGTACATGCGTACGGTCAAAAGGAATATGTGGACCAATTTTGACGATCCTAGGTCATTTCACTAAATTGGAAATGCGTTTTAAGTGAAAATCACCTTTTGACCCCTAGTGACCCCTTCTTGACCTTTGACCTGGTCAATATGATTAACTTATTTTCATGGCTCATCAATCCAAACAAGATACAACAAACCCGGTTCAAATCAGAGCATGTCTTAATTTTTACCCCTGTAAAGTTCAATGACCCCTAGTGACCCCGTATGACATGTTACTTTTAATCGCTGAACACCCTATATGTGCATGGACCCAAGGAATCTTTTGACCAATTCTGATAATCATGGGTCATTTCCTCTTGAAAAAATAGCATTTTAAGTGACTGGAGTGAAAATTGACATTTTGACCCCTAGTGACCCCAAATGATTTTTAATTTAAAAAACCGTTCTTTTGTACATGCGTACGGTCAAAAGGAATATGTGGACCAATTTTGACGATCCTAGGTCATTTCACTAAATTGGAAATGCGTTTTAAGTGAAAATCACCTTTTGACCCCTAGTGACCCCTTCTTGACCTTTGACCTGGTCAATATGATTGACTTATTTTGTTGGCTCATTAAATTAAACAAGATGCAACAAACCCCGTCCAAATCGGAGCATGTCTTAACTTTTACCTCTGTAAAGTTCAATGACCCCTAGTGACCCCGTATGACATGTCACTTTTAATCGCTGAACACCCTATATGTGCATGGACCCAAGGAATCTTTTGACCAATTCTGATAATCATGGGCCATTTTCTCTTGAATAAATAGCATTTTAAGTGACTGGAGTGAAAATTGACATTTTGACCCCTAGTGACCCCAAATGATTTTTAATTAAAAAAAACGTTCTTTTGTACATGCGTACGGTCAAAAGGAATATGTGGACCAATTTTGACGATCCTAGGTCATTTCACTAAATTGGAAATGCGTTTTAAGTGAAAATCACCTTTTGACCCCTAGTGACCCCTTCTTGACCTTTGACCTGGTCAATATGATTGACTTATTTTCTTGGCTCATCAAATTAAACAAGATGCAACAAACCCCGTCCAAATCGGAGCATGTCTTAACTTTTACTCCTGTAAAGTTCAATGACCCCTAGTGACCCTGTATGACATGTCACTTTTAATCGCTGAACACCCTATATGTGCATGGACCCAAGGAATCTTTTGACCAATTCTGATAATCATGGGCCATTTTCTCTTGAATAAATAGCATTTTAAGTGACTGGAGTGAAAATTGACATTTTGACCCCTAGTGACCCCAAATTATTTTTAATTTAAAAAACCGTTCTTTTGTACATGCGTACGGTCAAAAGGAATATGTGGACCAATTTTGACGATCCTAGGTCATTTCACTAAATTGGAAATGCGTTTTAAGTGATAATCACCTTTTGACCCCTAGTGACCCCTTCTTGACCTTTGACCTGGTCAATATGATTAACTTATTTTCATGGCTCATCAATCCAAACAAGATGCAACAAACCCGGTTCAAATCGGAGCATGTCTTAATTTTTACCCCTGTAAAGTTCAATGACCCCTAGTGACCCCGTATGACATGTCACTTTTAATCGCTGAACACCCTATATGTGCATGGACCCAAGGAATCTTTTGACCAATTCTGATAATCATGGGCCATTTTCTCTTGAAAAAATAGCATTTTAAGTGACTGGAGTGAAAATTGACATTTTGACCCCTAGTGACCCCAAATGATTTTTAATTTAAAAAAACGTTCTTTTGTAAATGCGTACGGTCAAAAGGAATATGTGGACCAATTTTGACGATCCTAGGTCATTTCACTAAATTGGAAATGCGTTTTAAGTGAAAATCACCTTTTGACCCCTAGTGACCCCTGTGTGACCTTTGACCCCAAACTGTGAACACCCTATATGAAGGTTAGGTGGGGGGTTCTACTGACCAAATTTGGTGATTGTATCATGTAAACTGTAGAAAAAATAGCATTTTTTAGATGGGTTTGAGGAAAGAAAGAAAGAACTAGACATGGATCTGGTCAGAGACCAGGACACCTTGATTTTTGTATGGATTAATGACTTCTAGTGACCCCATATGACATGTCACTTTTTAAACGCTGAAGAACCTAATGTGCATGACCAATTCTGACGGTCATCATTCATTCTCTCTGAGACAAATAGCAATGTCAAAATCGGAGCATGTCTTACATTTTACCCCCGTTTAGGTCAATGACCCCTAGTGACCCCATATGACATGTCACTTTTAATCGCTTAAGACCCTATGTGTACATGGATCCAAGGAATCTTTTGACCAATTCTGATAATCATGGGTCATTTCCTCTCGAAAAAATAGCATTTTTAGTGCGAGGATTGAACATTTACATTTTGACCCCTAGTGACCCCAAATATATTTTGATTTTAAAAACCGAACTATTATATATGCGTACGGTCAAAAGGAATATGTTGACAAATTCTGACGATCCTAGGTCATTTCACTAAATTGCAAACGCGTTTTAAGTGAAAATCACGTTTTGACCACTTATGACCCCTGTGTGACCTTTGACCCCAAACTGTGAAGACCCTATATGTAGGTCTGGTAGGGGGTCCTACTGACCAAATCTGGTGATTGCAGTATGTACACTGTAGAAAAAATAGCATTTTGAGTGCAAGGAGTGAAAATTGACCTTTTGACCCCTAGTGACCTATGTTGACCTTTGACCCCGTGAAAATGATTGACTTTTTTTCTTGTCTTATCAATGCCTACAAAATGAAACATGACCAGTCAAAATCGGAGCATGTCTTACATTTTACCCTTGTTTAGGTCAATGACCCCTAGTGACCCCATCTGACATGTCACTTTTAATCGCTGAAGACCCTATATGTTCATGGATACAAGGAATCTTTTGACCAATTCTGACAATCATAGGTCATTTCCTCCCGAAAAAATAGCATTTTCAGTGCGAGGAGTAAAAATTTACATTTTGACCCCTAGTGACCCCAAATGATTTTTAATTTTAAAAACCGTTCTTTTGTATATGCGTACGGTTAAAAGGAATATGTGGACCAATTTTGACAATCCTAGGTCATTTCACTAAATTGGAAATGCGTTTTAAGTGAAAATCACGTTTTGACCCCTTATGACCCCTGTGTGACCTTTGACCCCAAACTGTGAAGACCCTATATGTAAGTCAGGTAGGGGGTCATACTGACCAAATCTGGTGATTGTAGCATGTAAACTGTAGAAAAAATAGCATTTTGTAGATGGGTCTGACAGAAAGAAAGAAGAAACTAGACATGGATCTGGTCTGAGACCAGGACACCTTGATTTTTTATGGATTAATGACCTCTAGTGACCCCATATGACATGTCACTTTTAATGGATCCAAGAAATCTTTTGACCAATTCTGACAATCATGGGTCATTTCCTCCCGAAAAAATAGCATTTTGAGTGTTAGGAGTGAAAATTGACCTGTTGACCCCTAGTGACCTATGTTGACCTTTGACCCCATGAAAATGATTGACTCTTTTTCTTGTCTTATCATTGCCTACAAAATGAAACAAGACCGGTCAAAATCGGAGCATGTCTTACATTTTACCCCTGTTTAGGTCAATGACCCCTAGTGACCCCATATGACATGTCACCTTTAATCGCTTAAGACCCTATATGTACATGGATCCAAGGAATCTTTTGACCAATTCTGATAATCATGGGTCATATCCTCTCGAAAAAATAGCATTTTTAGTGCGAGGATTAAAAATTTACATTTTGACCCCTAGTGACCCCAAATATTTTTTGATTTTAAAAACCGAACTATCATATATGCGTACGGTCAAAAGGAATATGTTGACAAATTCTGACGATCCTAGGTCATTTCACTAAATTGCAAACGCGTTTTAAGTGAAAATCACGTTTTGACCCCTTATGATCCCTGTGTGACCTTTGACCCCAAACTGTGAAGACCCTATATGTAGGTCTGGTAGGGGGTCCTACTGACCAAATCTGGTGATTGTAGCATGTAAACTGTAAAAAAAATAGCATTTTGAGTGCGAGGAATGAAAATTGACCTTTTGACCCCTAGTGACCTATGTTGACCTTTGACCCCATGAAAATGATTGACTTTTTTTCTTGTCTTATCAATGCCTACAAAATGAAACATGACCGGTCAAAATCGGAGCATGTCTTACATTTTACCCCTGTTTAGGTCAATGACCCCTAGTGACCCCATATGACATGTCACTTTTAATCGCTGAAGACCCTATATGTACATGGATACAAGGAATCTTTTGACCAATTCTGACAATCATAGGTCATTTCCTCCCGAAAAAATAGCATTTTCAGTGCGAGGAGTAAAAATTTACATTTTGACCCCTAGTGACCCCAAATGATTTTTAATTTTAAAAACCGTTCTTTTGTATATGCGTACGGTCAAAAGGAATATGTGGACCAATTTTGACAATCCTAGGTCATTTCACTAAATTGGAAATGCGTTTTAAGTGAAAATCACGTTTTGACCACTAGTGACCTTTGTGTGACCTTTGACCCCTAACTTTGAAGACCCTATATGTAAGTCAGGTAGGGGGTCCTACTGACCAAGTTTGGTGATTGTAGCATGTAAACTGTAGAAAAAATAGCATTTTCTAGATGGGTCTGACAGAAAGAAAGAAAGAAAGAAAGAAACAAGAAAGAAACGGCAGAGATAGAGTACCTCGATTTTTGAAAAAATCAAGGTAAGAAGAAAGAAGAAAGAAGAAAGAAACGGCAGAGATAGAGTACCTCGATTTTTGAAAAAATCAAGGTAACTAGACATGGTTCTGGTCTGAGACCAGGACACCTTGATTTTTTTATGGATTAATGACCTCTAGTCACCCCATATTATGACATGTCACTTTTAATGGATCCAACAAATCTTTTGACCAATTCTGACAATCATGGGTCATTTCCTCCCGAACAAAATAGCATTTTGAGTGCGAGGAGTGAAAATTGACCTTTTGACCCCTAGTGACCTATGTTGACCTTTGACCCAATAAAAATGATTTGACTTTTTTCTTCTTGTTTCATCAATGCCTACAAGATGAAACAAATCCGGTCAAAATCGGAGCATGTCTTATATTTTACCCCTGTTTAGGTCAATGACCCCTAGTGACCCCATATGACATGTCACTTTTAATCGCTGAAGACCCTATATGTACATGGATCCAAGAAATCTTTTGACTAATTCTGACAATCATGCGTCATTTCCTCCCGAAAAAATAGCATTTTGAGTGTGAGGAGTGAAAATTGACCTTTTGACCCCTAGTGACCCCAAATATATTTTGATTTTAAAAACCGAACTATTATATATGCGTACGGTCAAAAGGAACATGTTGACAAATTCTGACGATCCTAGGTCATTTCACTAAATTGCAAACGCGTTTTAAGTGAAAATCACGTTTTGACCCCTTATGACCCCTGTGTGACCTTTGACCCTAAACTGTGAAGACCCTATATGTAGGTCTGGTAGGGGGTCCTACTGACCAAATCTGGTGATTGTAGCATGTACACTGTAGAAAAAATAGCATTTTGAGTGCAAGGAAAGACAATTAACCTTTTGACCCCTAGTGACCTATGTTGACCTTTGACCCCGTGAAAATGATTGACTTTTTTTCTTGTCTTATCAATGCCTACAAAATGAAACATGACCGGTCAAAATCGGAGCATGTCTTACATTTTACCCTTGTTTAGGTCAATGACCCCTAGTGACCCCATCTGACATGTCACTTTTAATCGCTGAAGACCCTATATGTACATGGATACAAGGAATCTTTTGACCAATTCTGACAATCATAGGTCATTTCCTCCCGAAAAAATAGCCTTTTCAGTGCGAGGAGTAAAAATTTACATTTTGACCCCTAGTGACCCCAAATGATTTTTAATTTTAAAAACCGTTCTTTTGTATATGCGTACGGTCAAAAGGAATATGTGGACCAATTTTGACAATCCTAGGTCATTTCACTAAATTGGAAATGCGTTTTAAGTGAAAATCACGTTTTGACCCCTTATGACCCCTGTGTGACCTTTGACCCCAAACTTTGAAGACCCTATATGTAGGTCTGGTAGGGGGTCCTACTGACCAAATCTGGTGATTGTAGTATGTACACTGTAGAAAAAATAGCATTTTGAGTGCAAGGAGTAAAAATTGACCTTTTGACCCCTAGTGACCTATGTTGACGTTTGACCCCGTGAAAATGATTGACTTTTTTTCTTGTCTTATCAATGCCTACAAAATGAAACATGACCGGTCAAAATCGGAGCATGTCTTAGATTTTACCCCTGTTTAGGTCAATGACCCCTAGTGACCCCATCTGACATGTCACTTTTAATCGCTGAAGACCCTATATGTACATGGATACAAGGAATCTTTTGACCAATTCTGACAATCATAGGTCATTTCCTCCCGAAAAAATAGCATTTTCAGTGCGAGGAGTAAAAATTTACATTTTGACCCCTAGTGACCCCAAATGATTTTTAATTTTAAAAACCTTTCTTTTGTATATGCGTACGGTCAAAAGGAATATGTGGACTAATTTCGACAATCCTAGGTCATTTCACTAAATTGGAAATGCGTGTTAAGTGAAAATCACGTTTTGACCACTAGTGACCTTTGTGTGACCTTTGACCCCTAACTTTGAAGACCCTATATGTAAGTTAGGTAGGGGGTCCTACTGACCAAGTTTGGTGATTGTAGCATGTAAACTGTAGAAAAAATAGCATTTTGTAGATGGGTCTGACAGAAAGAAAGAAACAACTAGATCTAGTTCTGGTCTGAGACCAGGGCACCTTGATTTTAATGAGAAAATGATCCCTAGTGACCTCTTCTTGACCATTGACCTGGTTATGATGATTGACTTTTATTCTTGCCTGATTGAACCAAACAAGATAAAACAGGTCCGATCTAATTTGGAGCATGTCTTGCAAATCGGAACATGTTTTAACTTTTAACTGTATAGGTCAATGAGCCCTAGTGACCCCATACGACATGTCAATTTTATTCGCTGAAATACTGGTATGGGCATGGACCTAAGGAATATTTTGACCAATTCTGATGCACATCGGTCATTTCCTCTGAGACGAGAAGCATTTTAGGTGAACGGATTGAAAATCAACGTTTTGACTCCTAGTGACCCCTTCTTGACCTTTGACCTGATTAAAATGATTGACTTATTTTCTTGGCTCATCAATCCAAACAAGATGCAACAAACCCGGTCCAAATCGGATCATGGCTTAACTTTTACCCCTGTAAAGTTCAATGACCCCTATTGACCCCTTCTTGACCTTTGACCTGGTCAATATGATTAACTTATTTTCTTAGCTCATCAAACTAAACAAGATGCAACAAACCCGGTCCAAATCGGAGCATGTCTTAACTTTTACTTCTGCAAAGTTCAATGACCCGTATTGACCCCTTCTTGACCTTTGACCTGGTCAATATGATTGACTTATTTTCTTGGCTTATCAATCTCCAAACAAGATGCAACAAACCCGGTCCCAATCGGAGCATATCTCACGTTTTACCACTGTATAGGTCAATGACCTCTAGTGACCCGCATGACACGTCAATTTTAATCACTGAGATCGCTGCATGTGCATGGTCCTAAGGAATCTTTGACCAATTCTGACATTCATAAGCCATTTTCTCTGAGACAAGAAGCATTTTAAGTGAAATGGTAAGAAAATCAACATTTTGACCTCTAGTGACCCCAAATATTTGTTGATTGTAAAAACCGAACTATTATATATGCGTACGGTCATAAGGAATATGTTGACCGATTTTGACGATCCTAGGTCATTTAACTAAATTGGAAATGCGTTTTAAGTGAAATTCACGTTTTGACCCCTAGTGACCCCCTGTGACCTTTGACCCCAAACTGTGAGGCAAGAAGCATTTTAAGTGAACGGGTTGAAAATGAAAGTGACCCCAAATAATGTTTTACTTTAAAAACCTAACTTCTTTTAATATGCGTACGGACCGAATCTGATATCCTTATTCAGGCAAGCCCAAGTTAAGGGAGAATGAAACCTGTTCAAGAAAAAATATTCCATAGGTTCAATAGACGCGGGCCTATACAATTTTGCCTATACAATTTTGGTCAGCGAGAGTAGTTCGCAGACAAGAAGAAGCGTGCGCTTAATGGTGCAGGGTTAACATCACCTACCGGTAGTGATGGTCAGCTGTCTACTTGCATACAGTGAACAAAAAAAGGAAC
>JAYJML010000553.1:0-25000 GCA_035610835.1 Ophiura sarsii | reverse complement strand
CAATCCTCGCACTAAAAATGCTATTTTTTCGAGAGGAAATGACCCATGATTATCAGAATTGGTCAAAAGATTCCTTGGATCCATATACACATGGGGTTTTAAGCGATTAAAGGTGACATGTCATATGGGGTCACTAGGGGTCATTGACCTAAACAGGGGTAAAATGTAAGACATGCTCCGATTTTGACCGATCATGTTTCATTTTGTAGGCATTGATAAGCCAAGAAAAAAAGTCAATCATTTTCATGGAGTCAAAGGTCAACATAGGACACTAGGGGTCAAAAGGTCAATTTTTATTCTTTGCACTCAAAATGCTATTTTTTCTACAGTTTACATGCTACAATCACCAGATTAGGTCAGTAGGACCCCCTACCTGACCTAAATATAGGATCTTCACAGTTTGGGGTCAAAGGTTACACAGGGGTCATAAGGGGTCAAAACGTGATTTTCACTTAAAACGCGTTTGCAATTTAGTGAAATGACCTAGGATCGTCAGAATTTGTCAACATATTCCTTTTGACCGTACTAATATATAATAGTTTGGTTTTTAAAATCAAAAAATATTTGGGGTCACTAGGGGTCAAAATGAAAATTTTCAATCCTCGCACTAAAAATGCTATTTTTTCGAGAGGAAATGACCCATGATTATCAGAATTGGTCAAAAGATTCCTTGGATCCATATACACATGGGGTTTTAAGCGATTAAAGGTGACATGTCATATGGGGTCACTAGGGGTCATTGACCTAAACAGGGGTAAAATGTAAGACATGCTCCGATTTTGACCGATCATGTTTCATTTTGTAGGCATCGATAAGACAAGAAAAAAGTCAATAATAATTTTGGAGTCAACGGTCAGGAACAGGTCAGTAGAGGTCATTGAACTTTCTTGCAGACCCATATACAAAATGCTTCTTCTCCTACAGTTTACATGCTACAATTATAAATATTAAAATAAAATAAAAATAACAATTCAATCATTTTAAAAGTAGGAAGAATTACACTTGACTTTCTTTAAAAATATCAATTTGTCACGGTGAAACTAGTAAAGATGTGCTTACTAGAGGTGATTTTCGTTTTAGTATAATGTGCCGTATGATGATGATGATTCATTACACCGATGATGATTCATTACGCCCGAATTATTTTGGGCTTCTGTGCACAAATCTGAGGTTCGGCCTTCATCAAAACTCAAGGCATGCTCCGAATTAGATCGGACCTGTTTTATCTTGTTTGGTTCGATAAGGCAAGAAAAAAGCCAATCATCATAACCAGGTCAAAGGTCAAGAAGAGGTCACTAGGGATCATTTTCTCATGAGGTTCGGCCTTCAACAATTCGATACCTCCTAAATCAAGTTTAAAAAATCGGTTCTATACCGCCTGGTCGTAAATGTTTTTATAGCGCGCCTATCCCTAATAAATTCAGTAAGCATGGTAAGTAAACAAAATTACTCTGCAGCTATATTCTACGACGCGTTCGAGATCGAGTGCATAAAATCATCAACGTTTGTTCGATTGTTACTTTCAATATTGATGAGGTAGGCAACGTAGTAGTAATGTAAGATGAGTTACATTTCACGATGTATATGATGTTTATCGCGTCGTGATAACAGAAATAAGAATATTATTACTAATACAATTGCTGCCATAACCGTACGTATGACGGTCTACGCTACAGAAAAAAAGTTGGTGTGTATACATGTATATTGACCCGATTATCACGTTGTCAGGAACACTGTAGAAGTGATTTTCTGAGGATTTTAACGGAAGATCTTTTGTTGAAACCGGCCGAGTAACGGTAGACAAGAAATAATACGTATAAATACGTGTTTACTGTGTATACTAATAGTGCATTGTTTTCGTCTTGTGTGTCTTGGATCATGTCCGGTTTACAAATTCATGCTGTTGTAGTAAATTCATTATTGTCACACTGAGTCAAAACCACCCCTGGCTGCACCGTTCAATAGAGCAGTCGAGAGCCCTCTATGTTTTTATTGTTCATTGCTCAGTGTTTCAACATAAGTATATTGTTTCAATTGATCACTCATAGAATTTATACTACAAATCATTCGTATCCAGCCAGCAAATTATGATTGATATAATGATTACTATGATTATTGCTAATCTATTAAAGTGTATGTAAACTTTCAATCTTACATTTCTACTTGATTATTAATGATTGATACAAATAAGTGTCTAGTAATACTTCACATGTTTTGGTATGGACAGAATTCAGAATACTTGCTGAACGCACCAGGTTGATAAATAAAACCGAGATGATTATTATGATGATTATAAATTGAGATTGACTACTAGCTGTTGATGATTTCGAGGTCAAGGTTTGTTTTACAACAGGTCGTCTTCTATCGGCGACCCGAACAAGTTAAGTCACACTGGTAATGAATATTCAGTAGGCTTATAGTTTTTAGCCGGATCAGTAGTGCTGGGCGCCATTGTGAAAATCAAAACTAGAATCCCACCGAGAGTGCCGGACACGATTTGTTTTTCTAGATTTGAGAACTGAAATAAATCACCGACGATGGCAGAAGCATTGGCATACCCAACAATGGACTGGGACAAACACCAAGCATATCATTCAGAAATGTAATCTCGTTTTTCGGCACTCATTGTAAATTGTATAAGAAATTATGTAGTATTTTATGAGTAATATTTTCGTTAACTAATATACACCGATACATACTTCTGTGTGTATCGTGTGTGTATTGGGGATGACCGTACACCCTATACGGAGACCCACGCCCGATTTTTCAATTATTAAAAATACTTGGCCCTTTATTTTAAAGTGTATTATTGCTAAATGTATATTTCTTGTTTATATTATACATGTTAGCCCATTGATTTAGTGCAGTTACATTTTATACGCAGTCAGATCCATGCCCGATGTGTCAATAAATATAAATAGGAATTACATTATTGTGGTTCCTATATACTACTTTTTTAACAAAAAATGTTATAATTATAATATTAATCATTTGTTAATCATCTTATTTCTATATACATAATTGTGGTTATCAAAAAAACGCAACACTTACCCCATTAAAGGATCCATGCCAAAAAACCATACCAATGTTAATACTGTGACAAAAGTTTCTCTCATAAGACTAGTCTTGGAAAGAAACGTGCAAACCGTATCCTCGGTTTTAAACAGTAGACGATCTCATCACAATGTTTTAGGGTCATGGTTTCATTATATACACGCAATTACAGCTTTCCCACTGGGGAAAGCTGTGTGTACCCCCAGCTTTACTGGGGAAAGCTGTGTGTATGAATCAAATTGCATTTATACACACAGCCAAGCTGACGAAAGCTGTGATATGGAAACGACCCCTTACTGTTTCTCTCATTCAAGTCATGAAATGGTAGAAAGGATCCATACCAACAGACCATAGGCCTACCAGTCTCCACAGACCATACCAGTGTTCATACTGTGGCAATAGTTTCTCAAGTCGTACAATACTGTGACAACAGTTCTCCAATTTGTATCATAAGACCAGTCTTGGAAAGAATCCATACCAACAAGAAACCATACCAATGTTTACACCTGTCCTTTGCTAAGAGTGTGATTCATGAAGGATTTGTCGAGCTAAATCCTTGTTAAGGGTCCCTCATTTTCTCCTCTTTGAGAATCCGAGTTAAGGTATGTTTTGATAGTGCATCCTCACGGATGATTACAGCTTTATACATGAGTGCGCCCTAGGTGCTTTGCTCATATGAATACTGTTACAATTTACAAGCGCTACCCGATTCGCACTAGAAAGTTGTGACTTTTGTCAGAAATACTATGCATTGCAGATTATAAACTACTCTACCAATGTGAATATGACCTTCTTTAAATTGCAGATAAAGACAATTCCACCAGTGTTACAAAGAAAACTCCACATCAGCATCAATCCCAGCTACCACTCGGTTGTTAACGATAAAAATACATTAGCATCCATCCCAGCTACCACTCGGTTGTAAATGAGAAAAATAAAGCTTCATCTTGTTCAACCAATGGTGTGTACTGAACATTATACTACATTGACTGTTTTCGTGGTGTTTGTAAAATGATTTGAAAGTACTCCGGTTTCTAAATTAATGTTCTTACTGTAATAAGAGTCTCTCTCATTCAAATCATGACATGAGTGGAGAGAATCCATACCAATAAACAGTACCAAGGTCCATACTGATACCGTACCAATGTATCAATATGTTCATACTAGATCTATATTGTGTGCAACTTGAATTGACAAATAATATCAATACATTTCTTATCTCAATAAATATTTCGGTTTCGTTTGTATCTATCTTACTTTTTTCATCCATTGTCATTCTAAGCCAGGCTTCAGCATTTATCCATAGATATTGTGCAGGAATTTTGGATTAAGCCATCTTTGAAGGTATTACGAAACTTAGGATGTTTAACAAAGTCGACCCGCCTGTGCATTGTTACTCAGGTTCACCTGGTTACTGACGGATTCTCTAGTTAAAACCCCAAAACCCACTGTAAAAGTACACATTGGATGTTTAGGGCGCACTGGCGAAATCTCTGATTTCTGATTAATTTGTAACTGTAGTTTGTAATTATTGTGAGAGATCCAATGTTTCGATCCTAGAAGAATAACTGTATTACTTTAATTATAAATGACCTCACCATGACTGAATGTAAAATATGTGCATGGACGATTACGGAACAGATTTATGTTTAGTATGACTTTTTGAGCCAGTCGGTGACTTTACTTCATCTATAATATTAAATTGACCCTACTTTATCTTGAGGAAATGAGAGAAAGAGTTGGCTTGATGTAACTTGACCCAAGTTTTGAAAATCTGTAGTGTATAATTATTGGTCTTTTTTCCAAAATCTACCAGACTTTACTTGATTCTCTTTGAATAAGTTCATCTGGATTGTTTGTAGGCATAATATTGAAATTTCTTTGTGTACAAAACCAAAAGAAGTGAAGGATGTTACTCACTGTTTAATGACGTTTCACTACCACGCTGGTAGCTTCATCAGACTGGCAACTCTGACTTCTGCTCACTGGGTTTTTATAGTGACTGATACTCCTTCTGCCCACGCCCTCTACGACGGGTATCAGTCACTATAAAAACCCAGTGAGCAGAAGTCAGAGTTGCCAGTCTGATGAAGCTACCAGCGTGGTAGTGAAACGTCATTAACAGTGAGTAACATCCTTCACTTCTTTTGGATTTGTACACAAAGAAATTTCAATATTTTGACTTGATTCTGATGCTAAGTTAAGCTGGACTGTCAAAAGTTATACCTGACTGTTCTTAATGACCTCACCTTGACTTGATGTAATATTTTTACATGAAGGAAGCTTTTCGGTGTTTTTACTTCATGTGCATTTATGGGATTGACTTGACCTAGTCTTGAAAGATAATGCAGAAAGATTTTTATTGATTCAAGTGACATTTATCTCTCATACCTTCTTGATGATACCTTTTTCTTGGAATACACCCTGCGTAACAGGTGTGCCTTTATGAATACCTCCTGCGTAAACTAACAGGAGTGCCTTTACGGAATTCTAGCTCAGGGGTGGGGGTACGCAGCTGATCCACATAACATTATGTATGAAACCAAACAATAAATAGAGGAACCTACTAATACGGAATACGAACTCATTAGGGTCACTAGGGGTCATTGACCTATTGTCCGATTTGAATTAAAGAAGCCAATAAGCACAATTTATGTCTAGTATACTACTGTGTTAGCCTTTAGGTATCATAGGTTTATTTAATTATTGAAGAGTTCATGCCTGTCTAAACAAAATTGGGATATTCATGAGATTTATAACAATATTTCAGCAATTTCAATCTCTTTCTTTGATTTTTTTAAAGTTTGTTTCATTTTTGATAATTTGATATTTTACTTTGATCTTCATACAATGACGTTGACACTTTGATAGTGATACCTGGTTTTTGATATTTTGATTTGATACTTTGATATTGATAGTATCATACTTTGTAAGAACCGAATATGGCTTAAAAACTCAAAGTATCCTATCCCAATACTGTGTAAGAAACATATAATATGGTGAAACTCAAAGTATCCTAGCCCAATACTTTGTAAGAAACAAATATGGCGAAACTCAAAGTATCCTTGCCCAATACTTTGTAAGAAACAAATATGGCAAAACTCAAAGTATCCTTGCCCAATACTTTGTAAGAAACAAATATGGCGAAACTCAAAGTATCCTTGCCCAATACTTTGTAAGAAACAAATATGGCGAAACTCAAAGTATCCTTGCCCAATACTTTGTAAGAAACAAATATGGCGAAACTCAAAGTATCCTTGCCAAATACTTTGTAAGAATACAAGAACGATAATGGCAACCCAAGGTATCCTAGCCAAATACTTTGTACGAATATACGAACGATGATGGCTATAAAACACGCTAAAAAATGACGATTATATTTACGGAAAACAACGAATATTACAAAAACAATTGCCGTTATTTGTTATTTTGATACTTCAACAAACGATATTAATCAGTAATATACTGGTCAAAATGACAATGAATGAGAAAACGACAATGAATGAAACGACAAAAACTACAATGATCAATGCGACAATGAACGAAACGACTGAACAAAACGACAATGAACAAAACAAAGATCATCACGACAATGAATAAAAGTACAATGAACAAAGCAACGATCAAAACGGCAATGAACAAAATGACTCATTACAACGCAAATGAACAAAACGACAATGAACGAAACGGCAATGAATAAAACGTCAATTGACAAAACGACCATGATCAATACGACAATAGAAGAAAAAAAACAATGATCAAAACGACAATGAAAAAAAAACACCACAATGATCAAAATTACGAGTAAAACGATAATGATTAAAACGTCAATGAATGAAACAACAATGAGCAAAATGATTATGAATAAAACCACAATGAACGAAACGACAATGATCAAAGCAACAATGAACGAACGACAGTGATTACAACAATGATTAAAACGACAATGAACAAAGCACGGATCAAAGCGCAAATAAATAAAAGGACTGATGATCAAAAAAAAAGGACGAAGAACAAAACAATGATACTTAAACGACAATGAGCATACTATAATAATAATTGATTGATTAAAACATCAATGAATGGCTAATACTGATATGAACTAAAGCCGATGTACATGTATACTGATATGAACTAAAGCCGATGAATACTGATATGAACTGTTATACTGATAAACACTGCTAACTGATAATAACTGGACAATGAACAAAACGACAATGATCAAAACGACAATCAAAGACAATGATAATGGACAAAATGACTGATCATAACGCTTATGAATGAAACGACAACGAACAAAACAACAATGATCAAAACAACGATCATAACGGCAATGAGCAAAATGACTGGTTAAAATGCCATTGAACAAAACGACAATGATCAATACTATTTTAATCTGTTTGAAATTTGACACTGCTACAGTTGTATTTAATGGGGCAACAAAAAATGTTCCGTAATCCGTATTGTAAAGAATTTAAGTTCATTGCGCATGCAACCTGTCCCGGGTAACGCTAAATTCTACATAGTTAAAGACAGAACGACAGTATACACTGACATCAATCAATTCAAATGCATAATTATACACTGAGATCAATCAATTCAAACTATTACACTGAGATCAATGCAAATGCCTAACTATACGATTTAAGAGCAATGCAAATGCCCAACTGAGATCAATACAAAACGCTTCAAAATATCTATCGAATAATAAATGGTCATTACGTTATTTCTTGGTTTTAATATTAAATCGATACGACCGAAATGTCGTTAAAACTAGGAAGTGATAGTATCAATCTGTTTAATAGAATGTGTAACTACTGATACAGTCGTATTTATATGGGGCACCAAAAAAAATTATATGTAGATGGTTCCGTATGGTAAAGAATTTTAAAAATTCATTGCGCATGCAACCTGTCCCGGGTAACGCTAAATTCTACATAGTTAAAGATTCGAGTGAGTGTAATAAGTACCAAAGGAAAGAGCTAATTAACGGATAGACTCCAAGTTGAGTCCCGTTAAAGCCATCAACCTACGAATTGATATTATCTATCAGGTGAAAACCAGATCTAATTTAAGAATAAAAGTGCTTGATTTATCAAACTTTTCAAAAAACAAATTATATTCTTGACGGATAAACTTTAAAAGTCTGACTCTTCGTGCAGTCCCGCAAGTTTGAAAACCGTACTTCCAAAACAAAAATTTGTTATATTTCCAAATACTTAGTAATCAAAGTACAATTTGCATAGCCTATATTGTTGTTCAAGTTATCTATATTGATATTATTATTTGTTACATAATTATAAACAGTGTAGTTTCAAATTATTACCTTGCTGTTATTAAATTTTCAAGATACTATTAAAACTGTTTTGTATTTAATTCCATTTGTGTTGTTACACAAATTGTTCAAGTTTAATATTTACATTAATTACTCTTTCAATATTCTCAAGTGTTAAAATAAATATGGGACGAAAGTCACGAAAGTCACGTGCCAGGTCAACATATATAGCCAATTCAAATAAAAGTAAGTTAAGTGTAGAACAGCCAGATATTTCACACGACACTGGTTATGTTTACCAAGATGCAAGATGCCAAGGTTCATGTATTTGCATTGTTATGCTTTGTGAACCATCTAACAATGTGCTACAATTATTGCCACATCATATACAAAATATAATGAAAAATGGAAATAAACTTTACAGCGAAATCCATCAAACATTACGCAATAGCGGAGAACTCCATCCGGACAATTTTTTGTCAAGAATGCAATACCCATCACTGTTCATATCAGGAACACATTGTTACACCATTCAATGCAACTATAGTTTGTATGGACAAGTTGATTCTGACTTTATTTCATTAAATTCTACAATACGTCAAAGTTTGAATAGTTCCACGAAGAATATAGTAAATCTCGACAAATACACATTAGCTATTAATGAATACGATCAGGGAAAATATGTGATTTTTGACCCGAATTGCACAGACCAAAGAACTGCTTTATCATATTTTTCAGATATTCAGACATTGTTGAGCCATATTATCGATTTATGTTCCTCACTAAAACTGAAATTGTCTACATGTATTTCTGTAGAACCGATAACGGTTAATTGTGAAATAGAGCAACAAACCCAGAACGACAGTAATGTTCCTGATTCATCTCCTATCGCTGTAATTCAAACCGGATCCACAAATAATACATCTAAATCAGGCAACGTGAGAACACCAAGTTTACAAAAAACAAATCCTAATTTGACAACCAGAGTTACTTCAAAACATCAACAGTCACCAAGTACTGTAAATCCAAATGAATTTGGAGCGATGATATCAGAAACTGTATGTGGTAATTTCCATCAAGGCGATGTAGAATTGTTTTCCCCAGAATCTGTTGGTCGTCAATGTTCTTGCAATTCCCTTGTTATGCTTTGTGAATCTGATGAAACTATGCAGAATTTAATGCCACAGCATATTGATGACATATTGCGAAATGGTGATATGTTATACAAAGACACTGTTGAAATGTTAGATGAGAATGAATTACTTCCTGATAAACTATTGTCAAATGACCAACTTCCATCAACATTTGTGATCCACAAGTGTAATTATACTATACAGTATCATAATCTTCTCAGTGGAAAATTGAACCCGAGTGCCGACTCTATCTTTGATTCATTAGATACTATAATACAAACAGGGTTGAACGTTAACACTAAACATATATTGGTTCTAGACAGATACATGATGGCAATCTGTGAATATGCACATGGCAGGTATTTAGTGTTTGACCCTCATAGTAGGAATGAAAATGGCCTAGTTGATAATGAAGGATCAGCTGTTGCACTATACTTAACAAACATTGACAATTTGCTTCAGTACATCCAATGCTTATGTTTGTCACTACGACTGAAGGCAGATTCACTGATTGGAATGCAACCCATCACGGTCAAATGCGAAATACTAAGTAATGATGACGGAGTTTCACAATCATTTCATGATCTGGAAAATGAACCTGGTTGTTCAACATGGACTGACATAAATTATCAGTCATCTCTGATACCCAAATCAAACGATCAGACGAAAGATGGGCTTACAAAGTATCAGCGATGGTATAAAAACATGTCCAAATCAAAGAAAGACGAGCTACTAGCGAAAATGCGCAATAACGCTAGCTACAAATACAATAATGATGATGAAGAGGCGCAAAAGAAACGCACACAATCTTCACAGTATTCTAGTACACAATATGCAATTCCTGAACAATGTCACAAAAAACAGCAACAATCTGCACAGTATGCTAGAACACAATATGCAATTCCTGAAACACGTCAACAAAAAAAACAGCAGTCCAAAGACCAATATGCTATTCCAATAATCGGAGAAAGAAAACGAAAGCAAGCGGGACATATTTCCCGAGAAAGGTACAAACATCCTGCCACAAAAAGAGCGAAGATCCAACATACGCGTGCCAATAGATCACACAGAAATTCAGACATAGATCGCGTGATTAAAAGATTCCAGACATTTTCGCAAACAGGTCAAAAACTTATCTACATATGTGAAGTATGTCGGCGCATATTCTTTAAACACCAGATCATTGCTTTGAAACGAGATCGATACAACCGACATGCTTTAATAAAGGCATTGCCTTCCAGAAGGGTATATGATCAACTTCCTTCTGATGGCAACCAAATTGATAATCCCAAATGGATCTGTAAAACATGTCATCCAAACATTGTGAAATTCAAAATACCAACGTTAGCGACCGTAAACAAACTGTGTTTACATGAACAGCCTCCTCAGCTTTCACAGTTGAATATCCTTGAAAGACATTTGATTGCTCCTGCAATTCTATTCATGAAAATGCTTATACTTATAAAGGGAAGTCAAAAAGGAATTCATGGACAAGTGGTATGTGTAAAATCGGATCTGAATACTGTTTCACAATGTCTACCTAGACTTCCAACCGACGAAAGTCTGATTAGAGTTAAGTTGAAAAGGAAACTGGAATACAAAGGACACCACATGTGCCAAGATATAAATCCTGCAAGAATAAGAGAAGCTCTGTTGTGGTTAAAAGACAATAACACTGAGTATGATAATATCGAAATTGATTTTCATGACTTTAACGGGATGTTGAACGATCAGTTAATTCACTGTGATGAGGATATCGACGATGATCAAAATGAACATGACAATTCTGAAAATGAAAATGAAGACCGTCAACGCAACAGCAATGCGCCAAATGAATTCAGTGACGATATTGAGTCAGACGACCACCACAATGATCTGCCAACTGATGTTGACATGCTTGAAGAAGATGCAAACACTGAATATGATATCTCTTCACATTCCGATGAATCGACAGTCACCGATGATAATGAGCAGCAAGATACCAATGATGATATTACTAACACCTCAGCACCTCTGTACTCATTTCTACACCCAGTAGACTTTGCCCAATATGCAGCAGATAAACATGACAGCACAATTCTATCTTTAGCACCAGGTGAAGGAAATACTCCTGAAAAGGTATTAGAAATGGAAGCCAAATGTTTCCCAGTAGAGTTTCCTCGAGGTGAGAATACATACACTGAAAATAGAGGTACAAAGATTTCACCCTCCCGATACTTTAATGCCAGACTTTTCGGAGCTGACAATAGATTTGCAAGCAATCCAGAATACATATTTTATGCTCTGTATGCAACAGAAGTTCAACAAATTCATTCCAAAATATCTATTGCAATGCGAATTGGTGGCACAAAAACATCAGATGGTCGGAAGATAACAGCATCCATGTTAAGGGACAGAGAGCAGGTGAAACAGATTATTAAAAGAGATGAAGGATACCGATTTCTAACTCAAATAAGAGGCACGCCTGCATACTGGGAGAAATCCAAAAAAGAGCTATTCGCAATGATACGACAACTTGGTGTTCCGACTTTCTTTTTAACATTCAGTGCAGCCGATAGACGATGGATTGAAATTGACAACGCTATTCTAATCCAACAAGGCAAACCGCCTATGACAGATGAAGAACACAAGAATATGACATGGGAACAACATTGTCAAATCATTATGTCAAATCCCGTAACAGCCGCCAGAATGTTTGAATATAGAGTACAAACTTTCATTAAAGATGTGATCATGTCAAACGCTAAACCAATTGGTGAAGTCGAAGACTATTACTATAGGACCGAGTTTCAACAGAGAGGCTGGCCTCATATTCATATGGTTGTATGGGTAAAAGATGCCCCAAAATTGGACGAAGATAGTGATGAAGATGTGATAACATTTGTAGATAAGAATATTACATGCGCAATGCCCCCCGAGGATGACGAAGAATTGTACGAGATAGTGATTAATGTTCAAATGCATAGTAAAAATCATACAAAATCGTGTAGGAAAACGGGATTAGTATGTCGTTTTTATTTTCCAAAGCCACCAAGTAGTTACACGTTTATCTGTAGACCAAACAAATTAAATTATCACAATAATGATGATGTTGATGGTGCTGATGATGACGAGGAGAAACGCACAGAGGCTTTAGAGAAAAGAAAACGTGAAGAAACAGAGGCTAAAGAAATACTAAAGACCATTTGGGATTTACTGTCAGATAAAGACCAAGAATTTGAAGAATTTGATGACGTTCTCGAAGCAGCAAACGTAACTCAGCGTAAATTAGAAGAATCACTTGCGATCATGTCAAATAGAAAAACAATTTATCTCAAACGACGCATCTCTGATCGTTGGGTAAATAACTATAATGAACACTTGATTCGATGTTGGAATGGTAACATGGACATTCAATATGTATTAGATGCATACGCATGTGTTATGTATATAGTGTCCTACATCACAAAAGCTGAGAGAGAAATGGGCGACCTCCTAAAAAATGCACAAAAAGAGGCTGCTCAAGGAAACGATGATGCCGTAGCACAATTAAGGACACTTGGAAGCGTATATCTACAACACAGAGAAGTCAGTGTTATGGGAGCCACATACCTCACATGCAGTATGCCTTTAAAGAAAAGTACAAGAAACGTTATCTTCATACAAACTGATTCCAATGGTCAGAAAATATCATTGCCACTGAAAACACTACAGGACAATGCAGGAAACAGTGATAAAGTATGGATGCCAACACAGATTGACAAATATTTGGCTAGACCAACAAGTGACGAGTATAAAAACATGTGTATGGCCACATTCTACTCCATGCATTACGGCGTATCAAGTGCATCTGACACCGCTGACTCTGACGAAGAATTGGTATCTGACAATGATGATACGTCCAATGCAGGAACACGCAAAAATGTAATAAAGTTAAAAGACAAGCTTGGCTGTATGAAGAAACGTGTACGAAAGCCTGCGATTATTCGTTATCCACGAATATCTGCAAAGAAAGACAGTGAACGATATCACATGAATATGTTACGTTTATATCTTCCACACAAAACTGAGCAAATCAAGCCAGATAGATATGAGACTTATCAAGACTATCACATGAATGGATATGTCACGTACAAGGGAAAGAGGGTAGCAGTGCGAGAAATTGTAAGTCAGAATATGGAAGACTTTGAACCAAAGAATGACAATATTGATGAAGCATGGGAAGCATTACAGGAAGCAGGAAACATTGACGATGCATGGGCAGCTGTTGCCCCACAGAATGAACAAGATCGTGATGATGACAGAGTACAAAACATAACATTCGATTCTGAAGACGATTTAGCTGAAATAGAAATACCTGACCTTCAGCCACGAAGTAGACCCAATCAGTCTCATTTACCCAGATGTCGAATTGAACCTCGCAATCCACTGATGACCGAACAACAGGCCCATTCAATGATGCAACAACTTAACAATGAACAACGACAACTGTTCAATTTCGTTAGTAAATGGTGCAATGAGAAATCAAGAGATATCGGTTTACAACCATTTCGCATATTTTTAACTGGTGGAGCTGGAACAGGCAAATCACATGTCATTAGATGTATTCAATATCATGCCGAAGCTGCATTTAGTAGAATGAATGATGTCACTGTTGACGATGAAACAGTCTTGTTGGTTGCTCAGACAGGAACAGCTGCATTCAACATCTCAGGTCAAACAATATGTTCAGCTTTAAAGATTCCACCAAGGGCTACACCAGATTACAGACCACTTGCTGAAGCATCTCTCAACACACTTCGTGCAAAGTACCAACATCTTCAACTTCTTATTATAGATGAGATTTCGATGGTGAGCACATTACAATTATCTTACATACATGGTCGACTACAACAAATCAAAGGAGCATCCGATAGATCTTTCTTTGGCAACGTTGCTATTCTAGCAGTCGGAGATTTTCATCAGTTACCACCAATAATGCCACCAACACCCTTGTGCTTTCCACACAAACAAATCCTTAAAGATCTATGGAACCCACATTTCCAGAGTGTCAAACTAACTGAAATTATGCGCCAGAGAGATGATGCTATTTTTGCAAATATGCTCAATCGCCTGCGTGTGAGAAAACGAAAAGAGCCGCTGGAACAAGCTGATGAACAACTACTGAAATCTAGAATAGTACATGAAAATGTCTTGTCACCTCCGTCAGATGCTTTACACCTATTCTATTTAAACGCAGACTGTGACAACCACAATAAGATACAGTTGCAATCTTTAGATACTCCGAAGTACAAAGTCAAAGCTGTAGATGTTGATCAGAATGGTGGACGAGTTATCAAAAGACATGAAACACCACACAATACAACAAAGAAAGATGACACAGCACTTGTTCCTTACTTGACATTAGCAGTAGGTGCTAGAGCCATGCTTATAGTTAACATAGATGTTACTGATGGACTTTGCAATGGAGTATCTGGTATAGTCAAGGGAATAGAATTTGGAAACTCGCAAAATATGCCCAAAGTTGTGTATGTGCAATTTGACAGTCAACGTGTTGGCCAAAATACACGAACATCTCAAACCATACCGCCACAATATGCAAATTGTGTTCCAATAATCCCAAAGATTGACAACTTTCAGTTAAAAGGAAAATCTTTTACCACTGCACGGCAACAGATTCCATTAAAGCTAGCATGGGCTGTGACAATTCATAAAATACAGGGTCAGACCTATGACCAAGCCGTAATCTCAATGAAAGGTCTAAAGACTGCAATGGCGTATGTAGCTTTAAGTCGTGTCACGCATCTACATGGAATGTATTTACTGGATTACAACCCTCGAGCAATATTTTGCAATGAGAAAGTCGATGATGAAGTGGCCAAAATGCCAACGGCTGATCTTTCCAGAGCAAATCCCTTGCTAAGCATTGATAATAATCAACATTTCATAATTGCCCACCACAACATCCAAAGCCTTAATGCACACATTGAAGATTTGAAGAAAAACGTTGAACTCCAAAAGGCACACGTGATTTGTCTATCAGAAACCTGGATCACAAACAGTAGTCAATCGGATAATCTAACTATCGATGGCTATCGACTTGAATTGCTTAATACCGGTAAAGGTAGAGGTGTAGCGATGTATGTTCAGAACGATATCGATTACACATTGCAACCGCTGTTGTGCGAAGAAAGTGATGCTCTTGCAATTAAAACTCATGGCGCATCGAATCTACTAATTGTTGCAGTGTACAAGCCAGTAGCAACTTCGAAAGCTGCATTTTGTAAGGAAATTAGTAACATCACTGCTCAAACAGAACTTTTGGATACCGATTACGCCGTGTTTGCAGGAGACTTCAATCACAACCTCCTGAAAGAGACCGTGCTTCCACCACTTAGACAATATTCCCAACTGATCACAGAGCCTACAACTACAAATGGTACACTCCTTGATCACATCTATATTAAACCTCGACCGCCTACTTCTCGATACCAAGCAGGGGTGTTGACGTCATACTATAGCTATCATGAACCAGTATTTCTTGCAATCAAGTATAACTAATAGAGAGACTATCAACAAGTAACAAGTCTAGCAGCCCAGTCTTGAATCCGTTAATGTTTTGAGATGTGTGTTTCAGGTACACCATTAGTATGGTGTTATCAGATATCGACGTACTATAGTATTTGACATATCTTATAAAGAGCATAAGATAAAAATGGTTGTTATGATTTATGTTATCATTATCATATTTTGATTAAATAAATGAGAAGTAGCATCTGAGAACATCAATGTTGCGTTTGACAACCACAATTATGTATATACAAGAAGTTCATTGGCGAAATTAATAGTATCATTTAAACTAATACTTTGTAAACAGTTAAACAGTGGGAAATAAGAACCAGTGTGTTATCAACATGACTAATTAATACTACTACTAATAATAGCGACAAGGCACATATCGGCACATATCCACTCTAAATAAGATCACTCAAGGCACGAACATCAAATACAATATAACTTTAAAAAACCCGATAAACAACAACAACGAAACTATTTAATTATTACCAAATGTCTCAGACATCAGATTATAACTATATTTACGTTGATTGGTGTAAAGATCTTTATAAAACAATTTTGAAGGATGAAAGTGTTGCGTTTGACAAATACGATTATGTATATAAAATAAGTTGATTTATTTGATCCCTATCGTAAAAACAGTAGCATCTGAAAGCCACAGTATGTTATCATATCAGTAATATGACATTTATTGATATTATGATTTAAAAAAAGATCATTGTGATAATGGTGAAAGTGTTGCGTTTGACAACCACAATTATGTATATAAGAGAACTTAACTTAATGAAATTAACAGTATCATTTAAAATAATACTTTGTAAACATGTAAACAGTAAGAAATAAGAACCAATGTGCTATCAACATGACTAATTATAACTATATTAACGTTGATTGGTATAAAGATTTTGATAAATACGATTTAGAATGATGAGTGTTGCGTTTGACAACCACGATTATGTATACAAAATTAAATGATTGTCATGATTTATTTGATCAATATCGTGAAAGAAAGAGTAGCACCTGAGAAGTTGAGAACCACAGTATGTTATCATAATTATGAGTAATATGACGTTTATTGGAATCATGATCTTTAACAATATTATTTTGACAATGGTGAAAGTGTTGCGTTTGACAACCACAATTATGTATATAATGAAGAACTTGATTGACGAAATTATTAGTATCATTTAAATTTGTAAACATGTAAACATTACGAAATCAGAACCAGTGTATTATCAACATGACTAATTATAACTATATTAATATTGATTGGTATTCATATTTTAATCAATACGATTTAGAATGATGACAGTGTTGCGTTTGACAACCACGATTATGTATATAAAATAAAATGATTGTTATGATTTATTTGATCACTATTGTATTAAGTAAAAATGAAGAAAGATTAGCACCTAAGAACCACAGTATGTTATTATATGAGTTATATGACGTTTATTGGAATTATGATTTTAACAATATCCTTTTGACAATGGTGAAAGTGTTGCGTTTGACAACCCCAATTATGTATATATATAATGAAGGACTTGATTGACGAAATTAACAGTATCATTTAAAATAATACTTTGTAAACATGTAAACAGTATAAAATAAGAACCAGTGTGTTATCAATATGACTAATTATAACTATATTAACGTTGATTGGTATACATATTTTAATCAATACGATTTAGAATGATGACAGTGTTGTTTTTGACAACCCCGATTATGTATACAAAATAAAATGATTGTTATGATTCATTTTATTTGATCACTATCGTATTTAGTAAAACTGAAAGAAAGGGTAGCACCTGAGAATCACAGTATGTTATTACCGGTATATGAATAATATGACGTTTATTGGAATTATGATTTTGAAAAACCAACTTTAACATGGTTAAAATTATTGTTGGCTCTCGCTGTCATCTTTGATAGGTACACTTGTCAAAAATAAAGCTCACTGCAAACACTGCAAAAATAAATCTCGGAGCCTGTTGCAGACTCACGGAGCCTGTTGTGTTGCAGGCTCTCTGAGCCTGCTGTGTCGGAGGCTCTCGGAGCCTGTTGCGATGCAGGCTCTCGGAGCCTGTTGCGATGCAGGCTCTCGGAGCCTGTTGCGATGCAGGCTCTCGGAGCCTGTTGTGAAGCAGACTCTCGGAGCATGTTGTGTCGCAGGTTCTCGGAGCCTGTTGCGATGCAGGCTCTCAGAGCCTGATGTGATGCAGGCTCTCGGAGGCGGTGTCATTTTTTTTCTTCTTTTTTTCTTCTTTTTTTATTCTATCATTTATTCAATCATATTATTTATACCCCACGAGACGGATTATAGGCGACGAAACAGCAAAATGTAGGCAATAGGCCGTAATTGTTTAAGTCCGCCTATTTCAGGGCGGGGGCTTAGGGGAGGGATGCGGATTTTATGGAGTGGAGACGTGGCCCCCTGTCTCCACCCATGCTAGCTTTCTCAACTCATAATTCGTCTTTTGGGGGTATTTTGTCTTCGTTATAATGATCTGAGTGATGTATCAATCCTTGTAAAGATGAATATGTATGTGGGTCATTCCACAGTAAACCAACACCGCGGGTATCTTGGGAAATTCATGATTGTTTTGTGGAAACTATTGAGTATCATTTGCTTATAACTTTTACATGCAGTAGATAAGGGCAAGGAGAGATAGTTCTGACATTTTCAGCCTAGTAGCATGTTTCGTTTTTATTTTATAACCATTCATGTGCCAAAAAAGACCAAATTTGGGTCTCGTTATCCTGACACGACAAAAAAAGGTAATAATAATCATCACTTTTCAAGAAAACTGAATGATAAAAACCCAGTAAAATGATTATAGTACAAAAACAAATGGTCAGCACCCATCAAAACCATAGAAAGAATGAATGTTAGTTTATTTGTAAAGCTACTAACAGCCTTTCTTCATTTTTGTAATAACGGTCGAACATGTATGTCAAACATTTACCAAAACTTGCAGATCACCTCCTGTATTAATGCTGATATTGCACAGTGTTCCAATTACCTACACATAGTCAATGTCAAAAGAGTTAGGTACTCTGATATTTTTAGGAATTAAGCATGTCAACTTTTTCAATTACAGCCTTTAGAATGTAACAGTCCAAAATGTATGTCAATGTTTGACCGTTATATATTTTCTAAATTATACATGTTATAGGTACCAGCTAGTATTGAAAATGGTTTGCAGTAAAGAAACTAGTGTATAAATTATTTCTTGAAAGTGTGAACATTATAAAATATTTCAGTTTCACCACTGAAATTTATGATGTCAGTTTTAATGTCACATTATAACGGTCAAACATTGACATACAGGGGTAAACTAAAATGCTTGTTACAGTTCAGGTAATTATCAGCCAGTGATGTAAATGGTTTTAAAAAAAGAACTCAATAGAAGTCCATATGATAAAATAATTTTAAAAAGTGAACATATGTAACATTTTGAGTCTCAGCCTTGAAAGGGTAAATAACGGTCGAACACTGTGAAAACAGGTATGTCCATGTGCGACCGTTATATTTCCCATAGACTTGTTGTAGGCCAATTTTAAAAGTTTCAGATAGAGAGTTGAAATTTACCCAACTATCTCTCTATTACAAGTGAAAAGGAATGCTCAATGTTAAAATTATGAAACCAGAGAATTTTTTGCTCTATTTGTGTTTGAATATTTTGACATTTTTCAGGATTTGGTGTTGGTTTACTGTGGAATTGCCCATGTACATGGTCTTGTATATTATGTGATATTTGATAATAATGTGTAAGGCCAAATTAAATTAATTGTTTGTCTCAAAGCTCCCGCGCGCGTTAGTTTATTGATGCGCATTAGAAAAACAAAAATCTGAAAAACCTTTTTTTTCTTTTTTTTCTTTTTTCTTTTTTCAAAAAAAAAAAAAAATCCAAACATTTCACCGGTTTTTCAGATTTTCATTGATCACATCATCTTAAATACAAAAGTTCACTTTTACAAGGATTTCAATATTTTATATTTAAAAAAAAAAAAAAAAAACTTGAAAAAAACCCGCATTCCGCATTAGTTTTACAACAGGAGAGGAGCTTTGAGACAAACAATTAATTTAATTTGGCCTAATCCCATAAAAGTTAGTTATACCTTGCAATGAATTTAAATTTAACTATTATGTATACAGTACCTGAGCGGTACAACTAGTGAATCAGTCGCTCAGTACTGTGCAGCTATAGTTTACATAGCTTAGTAGTCAAATATTTCTTGATGCACCCCAGCATGCATCATTTTCATCACACGACCTACTGATTTCTGCCACAAGTGTCTACTGATTCCCATTGACATTGACATTACAGTACAATGAAAGGCTTATAATGTGGTCAAACGAGGGTCTTTAAGAAAATCCTTATTTTTGGAATAACACGTATGTATGTTTTTTTATTGGAATTCAACTTCTTTTCATATTGACCAAGTTATGCCTATATCTCTACCATGTTTGGAAGGTGGAAGTCCAGACGACCTCCAGCTTTTAATTACTTTAACACATGTGTGGCACTGTTTGTTTTGGTGATAAGCCCTGCTGGTACTGTAGAAGCGCTAAGCATGATGGGGTGCATCAAGAAATCTTCTTTCCTTAGTAGTATATTCATGTAGCAGGGTACCACGATGCCGGGCATCAGAATTCAGAAAATAGCTGTATATGTTTACACACGCATAGTATAATGTTTGTAAATTTACAAGAGCATTTTCAGCCAATACATGTAGAATCATATGGTAGTAACTTGGGACTCTTTACCAGTAACCCATCATATTTTCCATGCCCAGAATAGTATATTCTCGTATTCTGACAGAATGCACGGCAAATGTTTAACACATGACATTCTAGAATACACAATTTCATAACCCCATGTTATCATGTACCATGAAATTCTAGATGTATTGGGTGGCATATATCTACGTGTGTATTAGGCGACAAATAAACAAACATCTATTCACCATTATTTTCCGCATTTTTTTTTTTTTTGGGGGGGGGGGGGATTCTTTACTAAAAAGGCCCAACCGAAAAAGGCCCAACCGACATACCCTACCTGAGAGGTCTGTTTGCCCGTCGGTTTTTTTGTTTGTTCGTGGCCTCAGCCTGCTTCTATTCGAATGCAAAAGGGCTTGGTGATGATGGCCCATCGTAATAATGGCCCAAATAGAAATACATGATCACAACCATTATAACCACCATAAAAATAATTATGGAGGTTATCTTCAATAAAACAAACACCGTCTTTTGGTCTTGAACGATGCGTATTTGGTGGTAATTGTTGATTGCCAATTATGATTAGCATCACCGATATTGATTGAATATAGAAATATGCTTGCTCAGTATATGTATAATATTATATTATTGTAAATGATTGTAAATATTGCATACGAATATATAGGTTTAGGGATATTCCTGCATGATGTACACGCACATAATGCTTGTGTAAAGTTTCACTTGTATTTGACATTACATAATACAGGTGTTTTATGTTTAATCTTATTGTACATGTTGTATACCACGGTATTGCTATTATAGAAGGTCCATCCATTATCAGAATTCTTGTTCATCCCATAGAAAAACTATGGTACGTTACGAATTTGTGAAGCCTAAGGGATGCTTCAAAATTACTCCCAATTTTGTAACAAATAATATATGCATTGAAGGGGTACTAAGAGATTTTTTTTTTTTGACAACATTTAAAGATAATCATTATTATTGGCCATTATTGTTGCTTCTTCTCAAAAAAACCAGCAAAACCTGATTAAAATATCACCGCTATTTATTGAAACTTTAAAAAAAACGCCTTCTATGTAATAGGCCTATCGTATATAATTTGAATCGGAACGACAAATAGCGTAACGCTGTTTACCATAAAATGCTGTCCGAGCCGGGGATGGAATCTTTTCAAAAACGACGTTTTATTACACAAAGACGGCTGATTCTTCTTAATCCCTTTCTTAATTTCTTTCAGCCTGCAACAAATCTCTTAGTACCCTTAACGCAAATTCGCTGTTCAGATGATGACGAATTTAACATTTGAAATGTTGGGCATTGTGGAACTATTGTGGAACTAATTGACTAAACTAGGTAAACATGTAGCATACAACCAGTCTGCACAAATTCAAGAAGATGTTCTTGAGCAAAATGGACATGTGCAAATTGTTACTGCATTGCTACTTGGAGAAAACAAACCTAACCTGCATCCACGTACAGTGTAGTCTCTTCAAACAATATCTATGTACTCTGTTGGATTATAAACAATAATCACATACATGTACAATCTGGTGACTAATAACATAAATCGCGTCATCCACGTACAATCCACGATGATATAATCTGGTGGCTAATTAACAATAACTACATCTATGGACAGTCTGGTGGCTGATAAACAATCACAACATTATATACGTATCATACAATCTGGTAGCTGATAAACAATCACTGTACGTACTATACCGATATCACAGATGGTAGTGCCTATATATACAGTCTGGTGGCTGATAAACAATCACTAACATCTACGTATAACCTGTTTACCGATAAACAATCACGACATCTAAACGTACAGACAAGTGTCTAATGGACAATAATTACATTTCATGCAGTCCGGGTGACTGATAAACAATCACGACATCAATGTTATCTGGTAAATGATAAACAATCACTACATCTGCGTACAGTCTGGTGGCTAAAATGACCATTTACTACATCTACAATGTATAATCTGGTGACTAATGAACAATCACTACATCTGCATACAGTCTGGTGGCTGATAAACAATAATTACTTCTTGATACAGTCTGGTGGCTAATAAACAATCACGACACCTACGTACAGTCTAGTTACTGAAAACAATTACTACATCTAAGTACACACAGTCTGATGGCTACTGAACAATCGATCTACCGTATAGTCTGGTGGATGATGAACAATCACTATATCTTGATCCAGTCTGGTGGCTGATAAGCAATCACGACACCTTCGTACAGCTAGTCTGGTGGCTAATGAGCAATTACTACATCTATACATATACATCGTAGTCTGATGGCTAATGAACAATCACTACATCTATATACAGTCTGGTGGCTGATAAACAATCACTATATCTACGCTACAGTATGGTGGCTGATAAACAATCACAACATAATACGTGCAGCCATTTACTACATCTACAATGTATATACATAGTCTGGTTACTAATGACCAATGACTACATCTGCATACAGTCTGGTTGCTGATAAACAATAATTACTTATTGATACAGTCTGGTGGCTGATAAACAATCACGACACCTACGTACAGTCTAGTGGCTGATAAACAATTACTACATCTAAATACACACAGTCTGATGGCTACTGGACAATCACTACATCTACCGTATAGTCTGGTGGCTGATGAACAATCACTCCCCCTTGAACCAGTCTGGTGGCTGATAAACAATGACGACACCTACTTACAGCTAGTCTGGTGGCTAATGAGCAATTACTACATCTAAACATATACATCGTAGTCTGATAGCTAATGAACAATCACTACATCTACATACAGTCTGGTGGCTGATAAACAATCACTATCTACGCTACAGTATGTTGGCTGATAAACAATCACAACATAATACCTGCAGCCAGATGCTAAGTGACACTTGTTTCCATAGAGACTGGGTTACTGATAACAGTCTGGTGGCTGATAAACAACCATTACACATATCTACAGTCTGATGGCTGATAAACAATCGCTACATCTACATACAGTCTGGTGGCTTATAAACAATCAGTACATACACACAGTCTGGTGGCTAATGAATAAGCACTACATTGTACAACTACACACAGTCTGGTAACTGATTGATAAACAATAACTACATCTACATACAGTCTGGTGGCTAATGAACAATCACTACATCTGCATATATTTTTATACGTCTCCGGTACAGCCCTGGGCTGTAGCCTGTTTTGCATCGATATGACATGCATGAACTTTAGTAAACATCACGAGAGTTTGCAAAGAGTTTAAACAAACTGTTAAAAATATTCTTCAGATCTGCCCTAAAATGCCAAATGGCCACCATTTATCTTTGGCTTATTACAAGTTCAAACCAAGATAAACCATAGATCGAGGATCAATGACAGAGCTAAACATTCATTTCTAGAATTGTCATGTCAACACGAATACTACTTTTCACATTACGACAAAAAAAATGAAACATGGTCCATGGATTGTTTGATCAATGGCGAACATCTTTGTCTGGAACAATATGCATTATGGTTTGTTCAGACACAATGCAAAGTCTCACAAGTTTTACTGCTACTGTTAATTTAGCTGTCCATTATGAAGTAAGGAAAAGTTATATTTCAATTAAATAAACTGGTAAAATGTTTTACTCATTTGTCTGTGTCAGCATTTTCCCTGTCCATTGTTCTTGTCACGTCTCCTGCTCAAAGAAGATTTCTTGTGCAGTCCATCATGCGTAGCACTACATACTGCAATCCCAACGGGGCTATTCCTAAAAACAAACAATGTCCTAACGTAATTAACAGTGCACGCGTCGTTTGAATTTCACTATACAGTGAAATAAAAAGTAACTTACTAATAAATACGTTCTTAACTCCAAGACTATAGCTCTTACATGAGAATTTTATATGATTCATTTGTCGAGAAAATTCTCCTCTTTCATATGAAATAATTGCACGAGAAGATCGAGTGAATATTAGCCAAGTTCTGAGTTCTAAACCAAATCGATGTTCGTTTTCCATCTCACACTTTTGTTTGGAACACCACTGGATTGTCGCTGTAAGTTAATCAATTATTTGTTGACTAATGACAAAGGCTGCGTGTTCATTATGAAAATACAAACGGACTTATGTTTGGTTTAGGACATATTAAAGATACGCATCTTTTCTACACATTTATAATTTACCATTTTTATTAAGAAGCTATAATTTCGAAGTTAGGAACGAATTAATTAACTGGTGA
>JAYJML010000132.1:0-93352 GCA_035610835.1 Ophiura sarsii | reverse complement strand
AAAATTTTCATTTTGACCCCTAGTGACCCCAAATATTTTTTGATTTTAAAAACCAAACTATTATATATTAGTACGGTCAAAAGGAATATGTTGACAAATTCTGACGATCCTAGGTCATTTCACTAAATTGCAAACGCGTTTTAAGTGAAAATCACGTTTTGACCCCTTATGACCCCTGTGTAACCTTTGACCCCAAACTGTGAAGATCCTATATTTAGGTCAGGTAGGGGGTCCTACTGACCTAATCTGGTGATTGTAGCATGTAAACTGTAGAAAAAATAGCATTTTGAGTGCAAAGAATAAAAATTGACCTTTTGACCCCTAGTGTCCTATGTTGACCTTTGACTCCATGAAAATGATTGACTTTTCTTCTTGGCTTATCAATGCCTACAAAATGAAACATGACCGGTCAAAATCGAAGCATGTCTTACATTTTACCCCTGTTTAGGTCAATGACCCTAGTGACCCCATTTGACATGTCACTTTTAATCGCTTAAGACCCTATGTGTACATGGATCCAAGAAATCTTTTGACCAATTCTGATAATCATGGGTCATTTCCTCTCGAAAAAATAGCATTTTTAGTGCGAGGATTGAACATTTACGTTTTGACCCCTAGTGACCCCAAATATTTTTTGATTTTAAAAACCGAACTACTATATATGCGTACGGTCAAAAGGAATATGTTGACAAATGTTGACGATCCTAGGTCATTTTACTAAATTACAAACGCGTTTTAAGCGAAAATTACGTTTTGACCCCTTATGACCCCTATGTGACCTTTGACCCCAAACTGTGAAGACCCTATATGTAGGTCAGGTAGGGGGTCCTACTGACTAAATCTGGTGATTGTAGCATGTAAACTGTAGAAAAAATAGCATTTTGAGTGCGAGGGGTGAAAATTGACATTTTGACCCCTAGTGACCTAAGTTGACCTTTGACCCCGTAAAAATGATTGACTTTTTTTCTTGTCTTATCAATGCCTACAAAATGAAAGATGACCGGTCAAAATCGGAGCATGTCTTACATTTTACCCCTGTTAAGGTCAATGACCCCTAGTGACCCCATCTGACATGTCACTTTTAATCGCTGAAGACCCTATATGTACATGGATACAAGGAATCTTTTGACCAATTCTGACAATCATAGGTCATTTCCTCCCGAAAAAATAGCATTTTCAGTGCGAGGAGTAAACATTTACATTTTGACCCCTAGTGACCCCAAATGATTTTTAATTTTAAAAACCGTTCTTTTGTATATGCGTACGGTCAAAAGGAATATGTGGACCAATTTTGACAATCCTAGGTCATTTCACTAAATTGGAAATGCGTTTTAAGTGAAAATCACGTTTTGACCACTAGTGACCTTTGTGTGACCTTTGACCCCTAACTTTGAAGACCCTATATGTAAGTCAGGTAGGGGGTCCTACTGACCAAGTTTGGTGATTGTAGCATGTAAACTGTAGAAAAAATAGCATTTTGTAGACTGTGTGTAAGGCCCGGTTTGATAGAAAGAAAGAAGAAAGAAACGGCAGAGATAGAATACCTCGATTTTTTGAAAAAATCAAGGTAAGAAAGAAACGGCAGAGATAGAGTACCTCGATTTTTGAAAAAATCAAGGTAACTAGACATGGATCTGGTCAGAGACCAGGACACCTTGATTTTTGTATGGATTAATGACTTCTAGTGACCCCATATGACATGTCACTTTTTAAACGCTGAAGAACCTAATGTGCATGACCAATTCTGACGGTCATCATTCATTCTCTCTGAGACAAATAGCAATGTCAAAATCGGAGCATGTCTTACATTTTACCCCCGTTTAGGTCAATGACCCCTAGTGACCCCATATGACATGTCACTTTTAATCGCTTAAGACCCTATGTGTACATGGATCCAAGGAATCTTTTGACCAATTCTGATAATCATGGGTCATTTCCTCTCGAAAAAATAGCATTTTTAGTGCGAGGATTGAACATTTACATTTTGACCCCTAGTGACCCCAAATATATTTTGATTTTAAAAACCGAACTATTATATATGCGTACGGTCAAAAGGAATATGTTGACAAATTCTGACGATCCTAGGTCATTTCACTAAATTGCAAACGCGTTTTAAGTGAAAATCACGTTTTGACCACTTATGACCCCTGTGTGACCTTTGACCCCAAACTGTGAAGACCCTATATGTAGGTCTGGTAGGGGGTCCTACTGACCAAATCTGGTGATTGCAGTATGTACACTGTAGAAAAAATAGCATTTTGAGTGCAAGGAGTGAAAATTGACCTTTTGACCCCTAGTGACCTATGTTGACCTTTGACCCCGTGAAAATGATTGACTTTTTTTCTTGTCTTATCAATGCCTACAAAATGAAACATGACCAGTCAAAATCGGAGCATGTCTTACATTTTACCCTTGTTTAGGTCAATGACCCCTAGTGACCCCATCTGACATGTCACTTTTAATCGCTGAAGACCCTATATGTTCATGGATACAAGGAATCTTTTGACCAATTCTGACAATCATAGGTCATTTCCTCCCGAAAAAATAGCATTTTCAGTGCGAGGAGTAAAAATTTACATTTTGACCCCTAGTGACCCCAAATGATTTTTAATTTTAAAAACCGTTCTTTTGTATATGCGTACGGTTAAAAGGAATATGTGGACCAATTTTGACAATCCTAGGTCATTTCACTAAATTGGAAATGCGTTTTAAGTGAAAATCACGTTTTGACCCCTTATGACCCCTGTGTGACCTTTGACCCCAAACTGTGAAGACCCTATATGTAAGTCAGGTAGGGGGTCATACTGACCAAATCTGGTGATTGTAGCATGTAAACTGTAGAAAAAATAGCATTTTGTAGATGGGTCTGACAGAAAGAAAGAAGAAACTAGATCTAGTTCTGGTCTGAGACCAGGGCACCTTGATTTTAATGAGAAAATGATCCATAGTGACCTCTTCTTGACCATTGACCTGGTTATGATGATTGACTTTTATTCTTGCCTGATTGAACCAAACAAGATAAAACAGGTCCGATCTAATTCGGAGCATGTTTTGCAAATCGGAACATGTATAGGTCAATGACCCCTAGTGACCCCATACGACATGTTAATTTTAATCGCTTAAGACCCTATGTGTACATAGATCCAAGAAATCTTTTGACCAATTCTGATAATCATGGGTCATTTCCTCTCGAAGAAATAGCATTTTTAGTGCGAGGATTGAAAATTTACATTTTGACCCCTAGTGACCCCAAATATTTTTTGATTTTAAAAACCAAACTATTATATATTAGTACGGTCAAAAGGAATGTGTTGACAAATTCTGACGATCCTAGGTCATTTCACTAAAGTGCAAACGCGTTTGAAGTGAAAATCACGTTTTGACCCCTTATGACCCCTGTGTGACCTTTGACCCCAAATTGTGAAGACCCTATATGTAGGTCAGGTAGGGGGTCCTACTGACCAAATCTGGTGATTGTAGCATGTACACTGTAGAAAAAATAGCATTTTGAGTGCAAGGAGTGAAAATTGACCTTTTGACCCCTAGTGACCTATGTTGACCTTTGACCCCGTAAAAATGATTGACTTTTTTCTTGTCTTATCAATGCCTACAAAATGAAACATGACCGGTCAAAATCGGAGCATGTCTTACATTTTACCCCTGTTTAGGTCAATGACCCCTAGTGACCCCATCTGACATGTCACTTTTAATCGCTGAAGACCCTATATGTACATGGATACAAGGAATCTTTTGACCAATTCTGACAATCATAGGTCATTTCCTCCCGAAAAAATAGCATTTTCAGTGCGAGGAGTAAAAATTTACATTTTGACCCCTAGTGACCCCAAGTGATTTTTAATTTAAAAAACCGTTCTTTTGTATATGCGTACGGTCAAAAGGAATATGTGGACCAATTTTGACAATCCTAGGTCATTTCACTAAATTGGAAATGCGTTTTAAGTGAAAATCACATTTTGACCACTAGTGACCTTTGTGTGACCTTTGACCCCTAACTTTGAAGACCCTATATGTAAGTCAGGTAGGGGGTCCTACTGACCAAGTTTGGTGATTGTAGCATGTAAACTGTAGAAAAAATAGCATTTTTTAGATGGGTTTGATAGAAAGAAAGAAGAAAGAAGAAAGAAACGGCAGAGATAGAATACCTCGATTTTTTGAAAAAATCAAGGTAACTAGACATGGATCTGGTCAGAGACCAGGACACCTTGATTTTTGTATGGATTAATGACTTCTAGTGACCCCATATGACATGTCACTTTTTAAACGCTGAAGAACCTAATGTGCATGACCAATTCTGACGGTCATCATTCATTCTCTCTGAGACAAATAGCAATGTCAAAATCGGAGCATGTCTTACATTTTACCCCCGTTTAGGTCAATGACCCCTAGTGACCCCATATGACATGTCACTTTTAATCGCTTAAGACCCTATGTGTACATGGATCCAAGGAATCTTTTGACCAATTCTGATAATCATGGGTCATTTCCTCTCGAAAAAATAGCATTTTTAGTGCGAGGATTGAACATTTACATTTTGACCCCTAGTGACCCCAAATATATTTTGATTTTAAAAACCGAACTATTATATATGCGTACGGTCAAAAGGAATATGTTGACAAATTCTGACGATCCTAGGTCATTTCACTAAATTGCAAACGCGTTTTAAGTGAAAATCACGTTTTGACCACTTATGACCCCTGTGTGACCTTTGACCCCAAACTGTGAAGACCCTATATGTAGGTCTGGTAGGGGGTCCTACTGACCAAATCTGGTGATTGCAGTATGTACACTGTAGAAAAAATAGCATTTTGAGTGCAAGGAGTGAAAATTGACCTTTTGACCCCTAGTGACCTATGTTGACCTTTGACCCCGTGAAAATGATTGACTTTTTTTCTTGTCTTATCAATGCCTACAAAATGAAACATGACCAGTCAAAATCGGAGCATGTCTTACATTTTACCCTTGTTTAGGTCAATGACCCCTAGTGACCCCATCTGACATGTCACTTTTAATCGCTGAAGACCCTATATGTTCATGGATACAAGGAATCTTTTGACCAATTCTGACAATCATAGGTCATTTCCTCCCGAAAAAATAGCATTTTCAGTGCGAGGAGTAAAAATTTACATTTTGACCCCTAGTGACCCCAAATGATTTTTAATTTTAAAAACCGTTCTTTTGTATATGCGTACGGTTAAAAGGAATATGTGGACCAATTTTGACAATCCTAGGTCATTTCACTAAATTGGAAATGCGTTTTAAGTGAAAATCACGTTTTGACCCCTTATGACCCCTGTGTGACCTTTGACCCCAAACTGTGAAGACCCTATATGTAAGTCAGGTAGGGGGTCATACTGACCAAATCTGGTGATTGTAGCATGTAAACTGTAGAAAAAATAGCATTTTGTAGATGGGTCTGACAGAAAGAAAGAAGAAACTAGACATGGATCTGGTCAGAGACCAGGACACCTTGATTTTTGTATGGATTAATGACCTCTAGTGACCCCATATGACATGTCACTTTTTAAACGCTGAAGAACCTAATGTGCATGACCAATTCTGACGGTCATCATTCATTCTCTCTGAGAAATAGCAATGTTCGTAACTTAGTGTTTAAGGATGCTGAGAAAATTATCCCCAAGAATATAGGGGGAAAAAACAGAGCCTGAAATATTGCTATTATCATAATCATTTATTTATTAAACATCTATTTCGCAGCACACTTATGTAGATATCTCAGGATTTTACCAATCTTTCGTCTACAAGCCCATCCAGCACGACATGTGTTTGATATATGTTTACTCATTTGTAGGCTAGTGCTGAAAATCACGTCTAGATTGCGAGCTTCATTGCGAGCTTCATTGCGAGCTTCTGTTCGCGCATCAAAACGTCTGCGTTTCCAATTGTCAGTGAAGACGGTTTATCGTTGCTAGTGGTGCGTGTGCCGAAGAACAGTATCTCAGTCTTGTCGTCATCAAATTTCATTTTGTTCAGAACAGCCCAGGCCTTGATGTCTTTGATGCACTGTTGCAGACGGTGAATCATGCTATCCTGATCAGCGTGTTTAAAAAGCAGGTAGACCTGTGTATAGAGTTTCATTAATAGCAATAATCGGGAACACTCCGTTTCTGCTTGGTAATGAGAAGTTGTCTCCAGTGGATCCGACAGCGGACTCGGACAGTTGAATGCCTGTACAAAGAAGGAAAGGAATTGTAAACGAAACTGTTCTTTACATATGGTTGTACTTGAATTTGACTTGAAGTGAATGTGTTATGCTTTTAATTTGATGTTGTCTTATTTGTGTAAAATAGGGCTAAGAGTGTAAATTTAACGTACCTTTTGAGGCACCAATTGTGTCAGCCGGTTTATCAGTCGTGTATGCTTGGAATGGGTTGGTTCAAGGAGGGGGAAGAAGAGGTTTGGCGTTTACAAGTAGAAGGGGCCTGTTGCTTGGGGCTAGGCAGCGCAGAGGAGATTCACAATCTATGGGCCAAATGTATCCGCAGAGTTGTCCGTCAACTGGAGTTTAACAGGGGACTGCATAACGACAGAAATAAAAGTACATGTATTTAAAAGTCATTATACATGTATTATCAATTAAGTAGCTATATATAGTAGGCATACAAATCAAGACAAATTTTAAAAATATAATTATAGTAAAAGTATATCTTACCTTCTGATATACATCAAATGTGTCAGTTGGGTTATCAGTCTCCTGGATACTTTACAAAGAAGGCTTGTCATCCGTAGAAGAGATCTTGTTCAAGGAGGTGGAGGCAGAGTAGGTTCGACGTCCACAAGTATTAAAGGAAGCGATTGCTCATGCTAGCAGTAGCGATTCACCATTTACAAGACCAAACGTGTCAGCAGGCCAGTTAGCAGTCGACTGGATTGTTGATGATGTTCAGAAGAGCTAAAACAGTCAATGCCGGTAACAGTAAAGACTATCATCAAAGATGGCGTCATCACTTCAATGGTAGAAAACACTAAAGATTAAGAAGCATTGAACAGCATTTGATTCTATAAGTTAGAAGGACTTGACTGTTTTTGTTTGTTTTTGGTTTCGTTTTACAAAGTTAAAATTTATTATGATGTTAATTAAGCACCCACTATTTCATTCCAAAGCCCAAATTTTGCAACGTCTTGCTATACACGTAGCTGATGTGCGCATACTCATTTACAATTAAAATGCGTAGTACTAGTGCACGGTTTATTCCGTGCGGATGTGTAGCAAAATATTGCCCAATTGTTCATGCCGGCTCAATGGCCAGGTTATTTTTTAGAAGGGATTAGTAAAGGGGCCGGGACTGTAGCGGGGACGTACACAAAATGGTGCCCCGCCCCGCCGCGGGGACCGTACACGACTGTTCTCGGGACGTACATCGGCAATTTGTACGTCCCGGCCCTAATCCCCGCTATCCCGGGAACAATAAGCATACACAATTGAAGGGGTGGCTGCAATAAATTAGCACTTTATTGCACCCACCCCTTCAATTATGAATATTTGAGAATACTATTTTTTTTTAAATATACACACAAAAAATAAAAATGTACAACAATTATATTATTATATACACTTGTGATTTTTGTGGAGTAAAGTGTATAATTTCAGAGAGTGTAGGGGTGGGCATGTTGTCAGCATGGGCACAGTGTATGCAACTTTGGCTCTGTGCATGCAAACATTTGCCTGTGTGCATGTAAAATTGTGATATTCAGCCATTTTTACAATTTTAAGGGAAAAAAAAAAAAAAAAAAAAAAAAAAAAAAAAATTCAAGGAAATATTGCTGTTGTGCAGGTAACTTTTATTTTTTAAATCGGACACTGCATGGGCATGTTCTCAGCATGGGCATGCAGCGGCGTAGCTAGGTTTTTCATATTGGTGGGGCGAAAATTAAAAATTAACCAACAATACTTTTACCGACTAAAAAATGTGCACGTAGCGCGCAAACATTTACTATTTTCCCATGATCGAGGTCTATTTGGGATTTAAACATACTTTAAAACACAGAAAATCTATTTTGTGGCCACATGCGCATGATTGAGGTCTATTTTGGCTTTAATAGCTTTGTGATTTTGTCAAAAAACAACATTTTTGGTCAAAAATGATGCCAACAATGGATTCTCTGACCCAAATCCCATCCAAAAATGTATACTTCTGTATGCATTTGATTAATAGTTCAATAATTACAGCACTCACAAAATTCCAAAAAAACTTCCTTAACATGCTTTATAAAACACTGAAAATATATTTTGTGGGCACATAAAAAGAGCCATATTTCACATGATTGAGGTCTATTTTGGCTTTAAACATGCTTTAAAACACCGAAAAATCTATTTTGTGGTTATGCGGGCATGCATGCCCGCATAGCACAAGAGAAATAGGCATATTTCCCATGAATGAGGTCTATTCTGGCTTTAAACATGCTTTAAAACACCGAAAATCTGTTTTGTGGGTACATGCGCGCATAGCGCGAGAAAAATAGCAATATTTCCCTTGATTGAGGTCTATTTTAGCTTTAAACGTGCTCTAAAACACCGAAAATCTATTTTGTGGGCACATGCACGCTTAGCGCTAGAAAAATAGCCATATTTCCCATGATTAAGGTCTATTTTGGCTTTAAAAATGCTTTAATACACTGAAAATCTAGTTTGTGGGTACATGCGCGCATAGCGCGTGAAAAATAGCCATATTTCCCATGATTGAGGTCTATTTTTGCTTAAAACCTGCTCTAAAACACAGAAAATCTATTTTGTGGGCACATGCGCGCATAGCACGAGAAATATAGCCATATTTGTACTAAAAAATTATGGTTTGAAATATTAGTACAAAAAAGTTATGACCCCCCTTTAATTTCCTTAAAAAAGTTGTAACCCCCCCTTTTGATTTCTTGAAAAAGTTATGACCCACCCCTGTTTGGTGCCGGCCCCCCCTCCGGTGGAAATTATAAACGGTCCCTTAGGTAAAAAAAGTTTACTTTCATTATGTCCAGTTGCTTAAGTGTTTGGTTATTTAGACATCAATGAATAGGCCTACATGTATACAAACCCAATTCGTCCTATACTTCGCTGGATTTAAAAGATGTGAACAAGGAGTTTTCCACATATTTTTGCAACAAATTTTCAAATAAAGGGCACCCTCTATATTCCATGATATGAACATCCCTAGCCAGGCTATGTTTTTGTGTGGAGACGGGGGGGGGGGGGGGGGGCTGGCTATGTTTTTGTGTTGAGACGGGGGGGGGGGGGGGGGGGGTATGAATATTTTACTCAAATAATCACCGCGAAACCCCTGGGATTCGAATTCAATGTATTAAAGGTATATTATGTGATCTTTCCAGGGAACGCCCTCAACATCGAAAAAAAATAGAAAGCAGATTTTCTTGCAGATTTACATTTCTGATCATAAATCATGCATACATTCCAAGTTACAGGGCGATACGATTCTTAATTACTTCAAAATCGTGGTTTTAGAGTGAAAATAAACTGCCGGAATCCCGACAGTTTATATTTTTCACTCTAAATTCACTCTAAAACCATGATTTTGAGGTAATTAGGAATCGTAACTTGGAATGTATGTATGATTTATGATCGGAAATGTAAATCTGCAAGAAAATCTACTTTCCAAAACAAACAAAACTCACATGGAAAAGATCACATAATATGCCTTTAAGTTCGGGAGAACCAGGGAGGTGTCAAATAGAATTTTATTTGACACCTGAGAACTCAATTCATAGACGTACCATACGGGTCTTGTATTTCAAATCTTATACCTCCGGTATTATAGGCCTTTGTAGGCAAGGCATTACAAGTCTTTTGATATAGAAATGAATATGTAATTGTAAGCTTACCTTTTCAATTTCATTGAATTCCTGTTGTCATTTTAGAATCGATGATGAGATTCAGGGACAAGTTCTAATCATGCTCAACAGGGCAGGGTAGGCAGAGATTGCTATGAGTATTTACAACAGATTCATGGCCGTTTTCCCAGGAAAACATGGCCAGCCATGAGTCCAGAGCAGTACCGCGCCGATCCCCGTCCTACGACATCCAGCGTCTGCGTCGGTGTGTGAGTGAGAGATGCCCGTCAGTAATATCAAAATATCTCATCTTCCACAAACTATTTAGTGATGATCATGGTATCAAATTCATCGTAAGAACGTGCTGATTCTGAATGTATTCCTCTTTAAAGTAGTTAATCGGCTGATTAATGGGATTTAAGCGTTTTTTCCTATCAAGGGAAAAGTATTACAGCCCCTGTTTCACTAACACATCATCGTACATGTAGTATTGTTTACAATAGCGTAAGCGTTGTGCTCTCCCCGCCGGAGGTATGTCACGGAATAAACCGTATACTTCATATTCACGATTTATCATGTGTATCACTCTGCCGGGTAGAAAATACCACCCACATAGCTACAGAGTTAGGCTGAGTCTATTTGTACAACAGTACTGTTGTACAAAGTTGTTATTCGTACAACTGTTGTACCAATATTGGTACGACTGTCGTTACGAATTAGGCAGTCGTACGAATTACAGCATCTCATGTTATTTGTACAACAGTTGTGCAAATAGCTACGGCCTTTTCAGATAAAGGCGTGGATCCTTGGAATCTAAAAATTATGCTGGTTCCCTGCCACCGCTGTTCACCTGGATCCCCGGGACAAGTCATCTCATAGATAAGTGGTGTGGAGCCATTGATGCAGGGAATAAAATAGGATATACTGCTCATGGTACTTGGACAGCTGCTAATGTAAAGAGGAACCATGCCAGAAGAACAAAATCCCTCCATTGTCCAAATTCTGATTTCCCAGATAAATTAAAAGTTACTATTTGGTACTCAATTAGTTCTGGAACAGTGTTTGGGGGCATTTTGGGTCCCCAAAAAGGTGAGAAGGTCATAAAAACGGAGGATTTTTCAGGACTGAATTTTGACATTGCTTCCCGTTTGCTATCCAGCCCGACTAAATACGCTATTTTTGACGTGAGTTACTTAAGGCATAGATCTTTTTTCTCAAATATCTAGTCAAATCCCTAACATTTTAAGGGGAATGGCCCTAGTGACCCCATGTGACATGTCACTTTTAATCGCTGAAGACCCTATATGAGCATGGACCCAAGGAATCTTTTGACCAATTATGACGGTCATAAGTCATTTCCTCTAAGACAAGAAGCATTTTGAGTGAAAGGAGTGAAAATTGACATTTTGACCCCTAGTGACCCCAAATATGTTCCTATTTTTAAAAAACGGAGTATTATTTATGGGTACGCTCATAATGAATATGTTGATTGATTATGAAGGTTCTAAGTCATTTGACTAAGAAGCAAGGGCGTTTTAAGTGAAAATCACGTTTTGACCCCTTATGACCCCTGTGTGACCTTTGACCCCAAACTGTGAAGACCCTATATGTAGGTCAGGTAGGGGGTCCTACTGACCAAATCTGGTGATTGTAGCATGTAAACTGTAGAAAAAATAGCATTTTTACATGGGTCTGATAGAAAGAAAGAAGAAACGGCAGAGATAGAGTACCTCGATTTTTGAAAAAATCAAGGTAAGAAGAAAGAACTAGATCTAGTTCTGGTCTGAGACCAGGGCACCTTGATTTTTATGAGAAAATGATCCCTAGTGACCTCTTCTTGACCTTTGACCTGGTTATGATGATTGGCTTTTATTCTTGCCTTATCAAACCAAACAAGGTAAAACAGGTCCGATCTAATTCGGAGCATGTCTTGAGTTTTACCCATGTAAAGTTCAATGACCTCTCTTGACCCCATACAACACGCCAATTTTAAACACTTAAATCGCTGTATGCGCATGGACCCAAGGAATCTTTTGACCAATTCTGATAATCGTGAGTCATATCCTCTCGAAAAAATAGCAATTTTAGTGCGAGGATTGAAAATTTACATTTTGACCCCTAGTGACCCCAAATACTTTTTGATTTTAAAAACCGAACTATTATATATGCGTACGGTCAAATGGAATATGTTGTCAAATTCTGACGATCCTAGGTCATTTCACTAAATTGCAAACGCGTTTTAAGTGAAAATCACGTTTTGACCACTTATGACCCCTGTGTGACCTTTGACCCCAAACTGTGAAGACCCTATATGTAGGTCTGGTAGGGGGTCCTACTGACTAAATCTGGTGATTGTAGCATGTACACTGTAGAAAAAATAGCATTTTGAGTGCAAGGAATGAAAATTGACCTTTTGACCCCTAGTGACCTATGTTGACCTTTGACCCCGTAAAAATGATTGACTTTTTTTCTTGTCTTATCAATGCCTACAAAATGAATCATGACCGGTCAAAATCAGAGCATGTCTTACATTTTACCCCTGTTTAGGTCAATGACCCCTAGTGACCCCATCTGACATGTCACTTTTAATCGCTGAAGACCCTATATGTACATGGATACAAGGAATCTTTTGACCAATTCTGACAATCATAGGTCATTTCCTCCCGAAAAAATAGCATTTTCAGTGCGAGGAGTACAAATTTACATTTTGACCCCTAGTGACCCCAAATGATTTTTAATTTTAAAAACCGTTCTTTTGTATATGTGTACGGTCAAAAGGAATATGTGGACCAATTTTGACAATCCTAGGTCATTTCACTAAATTGGAAATGCGTTTTAAGTGAAAATCACGTTTTGACCACGTGTGACCTTTGTGTGACCTTTGACCCCTAACTTTGAAGACCCTATATGTAAGTCAGGTAGGGGGTCCTACTGACCAAGTTTGGTGATTGTAGCATGTAAACTGTAGAAAAAATAGCATTTTGTAGACTGTGTGTAAGGCCCGGTTTGATAGAAAGAAAGAAGAAAGAAACGGCAGAGATAGAATACCTCGATTTTTTGAAAAAATCAAGGTAAGAAAGAAGAAAGAAACGGCAGAGATAGAGTACCTCGATTTTTGAAAAAATCAAGGTAAGAAGAAAGAAGAAAGAAGAAAGAAACGGCAGAGATAGAGTACCTCGATTTTTGAAAAAATCAAGGTAACTAGATCTTGCTCCGGTCTAAGACCAGGCTACCTTGATTTTTCTTTGAGAAAATGATCCCTAGTGACCCCTTCTAGACCTTTGACCTGATTAAAATGATTGACTTATTTTCTTGGCTCATCAATCCAAACAAGATGCAACAAATCCGGTCCAAATCGGATCATGTCTTAAATTTTACCCCTTTAAAGTTCAATGACCCTTTTGACCCCTTCTTGACCTTTGACCTGGTCAATATAATTGAATTATTTTCTTGGCTCATCAAATCAAACAAGATGCAACAAACCCGGTCAAAATCGAACCATGTCTTTACTTTTACCCCTGTAAAGTTCAATGCCCCTTATTGACCCTTCGTGACCTTTGACCTGGTCAATATGATTTATTTATTTTCTTTGCTCATCAATCCAAACAAGATGCAACAAACCCCGTCCAAATCGGAGCATGTCTTAACTTTTACCTCTGTAATGTTCAATGACCCCTAGTGACCCCTTCTTGACCTTTGACCTGGTCAATATGATTGACTTATTTTCTTGGCTCATCAATCCAAACAAGATGCAACAAACCCGGTCCAAATCGGAGCATGTCTAAACTTTTACCCTTGTAAAGTTCAATGACCCCTAGTGACCCGGTATGACATGTCACTTTTATCGCTGAACACCCTATATATGCATGGACCCAAGGAATCTTTTGACTAATTCTGATAATCATGGGTCATTTCCTCTTGAAAAAATAGCATTTTAAGTGACTGGAGTGAAAATTGACATTTTGACCCCTAGTGACCCCAAATGATTTTTAATTTAAAAAACCATTCTTTTGTACATGCGTACGGTCAAAAGGAATATGTGGACCAATTTTGACGATCCTAGGTCATTTCACTAAATTGGAAATGCGTTTTAAGTGAAAATCACCTTTTGACCCCTAGTGACCCCTTCTTGACCTTTGACCTGGTCAATATGATTGACTTATTTTCTTGGCTCATCAAATTAAACAAGATGCAACAAACCCCGTCCAAATCGGAGCATGTCTTAACTTTTACCCTTGTAAAGTTCAATGACCCCTAGTGACCCCGTATGACATGTCACTTTTAATCGCTGAACACCCTATATGTGCATGGACCCAAGGAATCTTTTGACCAATTCTGATAATCATGGGCCATTTTCTCTTGAATAAATAGCATTTTAAGTGACTGGAGTGAAAATTGACATTTTGACCCCTAGTGACCCCAAATGATTTTTAATTTAAAAAACCGTTCTTTTGTACATGCGTACGGTCAAAAGGAATATGTGGACCAATTTTGACGATCCTAGGTCATTTCACTAAATTGGAAATGCATTTTAAGTGAAAATCACCTTTTGACCCCTAGTGACCCCTGTGTGACCTTTGACCCCAAACTGTGAACACCCTATATGAAGGTTAGGTGGGGGGTTCTACTGACCAAGTCTGGTGATTGTAGCATGTAAACTGTAGAAAAAATAGCATTTTTAGATGGGTTTGAGGAAAGAAAGAAGAAGAGGAAGAACTAGACAGGACTTGTGCTTCGAGAAGCACGAATATTGGTTTTGTTAATTAATAAATCCAGTTGTTCCTGACTATTTATTTATTAACCTCTACACTGTAGATAGGTGTAATGAGTGTTTATTAGCCACGAGACTGTATACGGTAGTTGCAGTTGTTGTTCATAATCGTCAGACTGTCCGTGGATATAGTGATTGTTAGTTAGTCACCAGATGTACATTGAAAATCTGACAAGCGGTCATTGACCCCTTGTGACCCCATATGACATGTTAATTTTAATAGCTGTTTACGTGAAATAACTGAATATTCACATTTTGACCTCTAGTGACCCCTTGTTGACCTTTGACCTAATTGTACTGATGGACATATTTTCTTGGCTCATCAAACCAAACAAGATAAAACAAGTCCGGTCCAAATCGGACAATGTCTAAACTTTTACGCCTGTAAAGTTCAATGACCCCTAGTGACTCCATATGACATGTGAATTTTAATAGCAGGAGACCCTATGTGCACATGGTCATAAGGAATCATTTGACTAATTGTGGCGATTGTAACATGTAAACTGTAGGAGGAGTAGCGTTTTTAAGGATATCACATTTTGACCTCTAGTGACCCCTTGTTGACCTTTGAACTAATTCAAATGGTTGACTTATTTTCTTGGCTCATCAAACCAAACAAGATGTCAAAATTCAGTCAAAATCGGACAATGTCTTAATTTTTATGCCTGTAAAGTTCAATGACCCCTAGTGACCCCATATGACATGTGAATTTTAATAGCAGGAGACCCTATATGCACATGGTCATAAGGAATCATTTGACTAATTGTGGCGATTGTAACATGTAAACTGTAGGAGTAGCGTTTTTAAGGATATTCACATTTTGACCTCTAGTGACCCCTTGTTGACCTTTGACCTAATTCAAATGATTGACTTATTTTCTTGGCTCATCAAACCAAACAAGATGTCAAAGTTTAGTCCAAATCGGACAATGTCTTAACTTTTATGCCTGTAAAGTTCAATGACCCCTAGTGACCCCATATGACATGTGAATTTTAATCGCAGGAGACCCTATATGCACATGGTCATAAGGAATCATTTGACTAATTGTGGCGATTGTAACATGTAAACTGTAGGAGGAGTAGCGTTTTTAAGGATATTCACGTTTTGACCTCTAGTGACCCTTGTTGACCTTTGACCTAATTCAAATAATTGACTTATTTTCTTGGCTCATCAAATCAAACAAGATGTCAAAGTTTCGTCCAAATCGGACAATGTCTTAACTTTTATGCCTGTAAAGTTCAATGACCCCTAGTGACCCCATATGACATGTGAATTTTAATCGCAGGAGACCCTATATGCACATGGTCATAAGGAATCATTTGACCAAGTATGGTGATTGTAACATGTAAACTGTAGGAGAAGTAGCGTTTTTAAGGATATTCACGTTTTGACCTCTAGTGACCCCTTGTTGACCTTTGACCTAATTCAAATGATTGACTTATTTTCTTGGCTCATCAAATCAAACAAGATGTCAAAGTTTGGTTCAAATCGGACAATGTCTTAACTTTTATGCCTGTAAAGTTCAATGACCCCTAGTGACCCCATATGACATGTGAATTTTAATCGCAGGAGACCCTATATGCACATGGTCATAAGGAACCATTTGACCAATTGTGGCGATTGTGACATGTAAACTGTAGGAGGAGTAGCGTTTTTAAGGATATTCACGTTTTGACCTCTAGTGACCCCTTGTTGACCTTTAACCTAATTCAAATGATTGACTTATTTTCTTGGCTCATCAAATCAAACAAGATGTCAAAGTTTGGTCCAAATCAGACAATGTCTTAACTTTATGCCTGTAAAGTTCAATGACCCCTAGTGACCCCATATGACATGTGAATTTTAATCGCAGGAGACCCTATATGCACATGGTCATAAGGAACCATTTGACCAATTGTGGCGATTGTGACATGTAAACTGTAGGAGAAGTAGCGTTTTTAAGGATATTCACGTTTTGACCTCTAGTGACCCCTTGTTGACCTTTGACCTAATTCAAATGATTGACTTATTTTCTTGGCTCATCAAATCAAACAAGATGTCAAAGTTTGGTTCAAATCGGACAATGTCTTAACTTTTATGCCTGTAAAGTTCAATGACCCCTAGTGACCCCATATGACATGTGAATTTTAATCGCAGGAGACCCTATATGCACATGGTCATAAGGAGCCATTTGACCAATTGTGGCGATTGTGACATGTAAACTGTAGGAGGAGTAGCATGCGTTGGAAGAAGAAAGAAGAAAGAAAGAAAATGAGGATAACAGTATATTGGTTTGCTGCGCAAAACCAATATAAAGAAACGGCAGAGATACAGAACCTCGATTTTTGGAAAAAATCAAGGTAAAGAAACTAGATCTTGCTCCGGTCTAAGACCAGGCTACCTTGATTTTTCTTTGAGAAAATGATCCCTAGTGACCCCTTCTTGACCTTTGACCTGATTAAAATAGTTGACTTATTTTCTTGGCTCATCAATCCAAACAAGATGCAACAAATCCGGTCCAAATCGGATCATGTCTTAAATTTTACCCCTTTAAAGTTCAATGACCCCTTTTGACCCCTTCTTGACCTTTGACCTGGTCAATATAATTGAATTATTTTCTTGGCTCATCAAATCAAACAAGATGCAACAAACCCGGTCAAAATCGAACCATGTCTTTACTTTTACCCCTGTAAAGTTCAATGACCCCTAGTGACCCCTTCTTGACCTTTGACCTGGTCAATATGATTGACTTATTTTCTTGGCTCATCAATCCAAACAAGATGCAACAAACCCGGTCCAAATCGGAGCATGTCTAAACTGTTACCCCTGTAAAGTCCAATGACCCCTAGTGACCCGGTATGACATGTCACTTTTAATCGCTGAACACCCTATATATGCATGGACCCAAGGAATCTGTTGACCAATTCTGATAATCATGGGTCATTTCCTCTTGAAAAAATAGCATTTTAAGTGACTGGAGTGAAAATTGACATTTTGACCCCTAGTGACCCCAAATGATTTTTAATTTAAAAAACCGTTCTTTTGTACATGCGTACGGTCAAAAGGAATATGTGGACCAATTTTGACGATCCTAGGTCATTTCACTAAATTGGAAATGCGTTTTAAGTGAAAATCACCTTTTGACCCCTAGTGACTCCTTCTTGACCTTTGACCTGGTCAATATGATTGACTTATTTTCTTGGCTCATCAAATTAAACAAGATGCAACAAACCCGGTTAAAATCGGAGCATGTCTCAACTTTTACCCTTGTAAAGTTCAATGACCCCTAGTGACCCCGTATGACATGTCACTTTTAATCGCTGAACACCCTATATGTGCATGGACCCAAGGAATCTTTTGACCAATTCTGATAATTATGGGCCATTTTCTCTTGAATAAATAGCATTTTAAGTGACTGGAGTGAAAATTGACATTTTGACCCCTAGTGACCCCAAATGATTTTTAATTTAAAAAACCGTTCTTTTGTACATGCGTACGGTCAAAAGGAATATGTGGACCAATTTTGACGATCCTAGGTCATTTCACTAAATTGTAAATGCGTTTTAAGTGAAAATCACCTTTTGACCCCTAGTGACCCCTGTGTGACCTTTGACCCCAAACTGTGAACACCCTATATGAAGGTTAGGTGGGGGGTTCTACTGACCAAGTTTGGTGATTGTAGCATGTAAACTGTAGAAAAAATAGCAATTTTTAGATGGGTTTGAGGAAAGAAAGAAGAGGAGGAGGAAGAAGAAAGAAACGGCAGAGATACAGAACCTCGATTTTTGGAAAAAATCAAGGTAAGAAGATCAAGAAAGAAACGGCAGAGATACAGAACCTCGATTTTTTGAAAAAATCAAGGTAACTAGATCTTGCTCCGGTCAAAGACCAGGCTACCTTGATTTTTCTTTGAGAAAATGATCCCTAGTGACCCCTTCTTGACCTTTGACCTGATTAAAATGATTGACTTATTTTCTTGGCTCATCAATCCAAACAAGATGCAACAAATCCGGTCCAAATCGGATCATGTCTTAAATTTTACCCCTTTAAAGTTCAATGACCCCTTTTGACCCCTTCTTGACCTTTGACCTGGTCAATATAATTGAATTATTTTCTTAGCTCATCAAATCAAACAAGATGCAACAAACCCGGTCAAAATCGAACCATGTCTTTACTTTTACCCCTGTAAAGTTCAATGACCCCTATTGACCCTTCGTGACCTTTGACCTGGTCAATATGATTTATTTATTTTCTTTGCTCATCAATCCAAACAAGATGCAACAAACCCTGTCCAAATCGGAGCATGTCTTAACTTTTACCTCTGTAATGTTTAATGACCCCTAGTGACCCCTTCTTGACCTTTGACCTGGTCAATATGATTGACCTTTTTTCTTGGCTCATCAATCCAAACAAGATGCAACAAACCCGGTCCAAATCGGAGCATGTCTAAACTTTTACCCCTGTAAAGTTCAATGACCCCTAGTGACCCGGTATGACATGTCACTTTTAATCGCTGAACACCCTATATATGCATGGACCCAAGGAATCTTTTGACCAATTCTGATAATCATGGGTCATTTCCTCTTGAAAAAATAGCATTTTAAGTGACTGGAGTGAAAATTGACATTTTGACCCCTAGTGACCCCAAATGATTTTTAATTTAAAAAACCGTTCTTTTGTACATGCGTACGGTCAAAAGGAATATGTGGACCAATTTTGACGATCTTAGGTCATTTCACTAAATTGGAAATGCGTTTTAAGTGAAAATCACCTTTTGACCCCTAGTGACCCCTTCTTGACCTTTGACCTGGTCAATATGATTGACTTATTTTCTTGGCTCATCAAATTAAACAAGATGCAACAAACCCCGTCCAAATCGGAGCATGTCTTAACTTTTACCCCTGTTAAGTTCAATGACCCCTAGTGACCCCGTATGACATGTCACTTTTAATCGCTGAACACCCTATATATGCATGGACCCAAGGAATCTTTTGACCAATTCTGATAATCATGGGTCATTTCCTCTTGAAAAAATAGCATTTTAAGTGACTGGAGTGAAAATTGACATTTTGACCCCTAGTGACCCCAAATGATTTTTAATTTAAAAAACCGTTCTTTTGTACATGCGTACGGTCAAAAGGAATATGTGGACCAATTTTGACGATCCTAGGTCATTTCACTAAATTGGAAATGCGTTTTAAGTGAAAATCACCTTTTGACCCCTAGTGACCCCTTCTTGACCTTTGACCTGGTCAATATGATTAACTTATTTTCTTGGCTCATCAAATTAAACAAGATGCAACAAACCCCGTCCAAATCGGAGCATGTCTTAACTTTTACCTCTGTAAAGTTCAATGACCCCTAGTGACCCCGTATGACATGTCACTTTTACTCGCTGAACACCCTATATGTGCATGGACCCAAGGAATCTTTTGACAAATTCTGATAATCATGGGCCATTTTCTCTTGAATAAATAGCATTTTAAGTGACTGGAGTGAAAATTGACATTTTGACCCCTAGTGACCCCTAGTGACCCCAAATGATTTTTAATTTAAAAAACCGTTCTTTTGTACATGCGTACGGTCAAAAGGAATATGTGGACCAATGTTGACGATCCTAGGTCATTTCACTAAATTGGAAATGCGTTTTAAGTGAAAATCACCTTTTGACCCCTAGTGACCCCTGTGTGACCTTTGACCCCAAACTGTGAACACCCTATATGAAGGTTAGATGGGGGGTTCTACTGACCAAGTTTGGTGATTGTAGCATGTAAACTGTAGAAAAAATAGCATTTTTTAGATGGGTTTGAGGAAAGAAAGAAGAAGAGGGAGAAGAAAGAAACGGCAGAGATACAGAACCTCGATTTTTGGAAAAAATCAAGGTAAGAAAAAGATCTTGCTCCGGTCTAAGACCAGGCTACCTTGATTTTTTATGAGAAAATGATCCCTAGTGACCCCTTCTTGACCTTTGACCTGATTAAAATATTTGACTTATTTTCTTGGCTCATCAAACCAAACAAGATGCAACAAACCCGGTCCAAATCGGAGCATGTCTTAACTTTTACCCCTGTAAAGTTCAATGACCCCTAGTGACCCCGTATGACATGTCACTTTTAATCGCTGAACACCCTATATGTGCATGGACCCAAGGAATCTTTTGACTAATTCTGATAATCATGGGCCATTTCCTCTTGAAAAAATAGCATTTTAAGTGACTGGAGTGAAAATTGACATTTTGACCCCTAGTGACCCCAAATGATTTTTAATTTTAAAAACCGAACTATTATATATGCGTACGGTCATAAGGAATATGTGGACCAATTTTGATGATCCTAGGTCATTTCACTAAATTGGAAATGCGTTTTAAGTGAAAATCACCTTTTGACCCCTTGTGACCCCTTCTTGACCTTTGACCTGGTCAATATGATTGACTTATTTTCTTGGCATATCAAACCAAACAAGATGCAACAAACCCGGTCCAAATCGGAGCATGTCTTAACTTTTACCCCTGTAAAGTTCAATGACCCCTAGTGACCCCGTATGACATGTCACTTTTAATCGCTGATGACCCTATATGAACATGGACCCAAGGAATCTTTTAACCAATTATGATGGTCATGAGTCATTTCCTCTGAGACAAGATGCATTTTAAGTGATCGAATTGAAAATTTACATTTTGACCCCTAGTGACCCCAAATGATGTTTAATTTTAAAAACCATTCTTTTGTATATGCGTACGGTCAAAAGGAATATGTGGACCAATTTTGACGATCCTAGGTCATTTCACTAAATTGCAAACGCGTTTTAAGTGAAAATCACGTTTTGACCCCTTATGATCCCTGTGTGACCTTTGACCCCAAACTGTGAAGACCCTATATGTAGGTCTGGTAGGGGGTCTTACTGACCGAATATGGTGATTGTAGCATGTAAACTGTATAAAAAATAGCATTTTGAGTGCGAGGAATGAAAATTGTCCTTTTGACCCCTAGTGACCTAGGTTGACCTTTGACCCCATGAAAATGATTGACTTTTTTTCTTGTCTTATCAATGCCTACAAAATGAAACATGACCGGTCAAAATCGGAGCATGTCTTACATTTTACCCTTGTTTAGGTCAATGACCCCTAGTGACCCCATATGACATGTCACTTTTAATCGCTGAAGACCCTATATGTACATGGATACAAGGAATCTTTTGACCAATTCTGACAATCATAGGTCATTTCCTCCCGAAAAAATAGCATTTTCAGTGCGAGGAGTAAAAATTTACATTTTGACCCCTAGTGACCCCAAATGATTTTTAATTTTAAAAAACGTTCTTTTGTATATGCGTACGGTCAAAAGGAATATGTGGACCAATTTTGACGATCCTAGGTCATTGCACTAAATTGGAAATGCGTTTTAAGTGAAAATCACCTTTTGACCCCTAGTGACCCCTGTGTGACGTTTGACCCCAAACTGTGAAGACCCTATATGAAGGTCAGGTGGGGGGTTCTACTGACCAAGTCTGGTGATTGTAGCATGTAAACTGTAGAAAAAATAGCATTTTTTAGATGGGTTTGAGGAAAGAAAGAAAGAACTAGATCTAGTTCTGGTCGGAGACCAGGGCACCTTGATTTTAATGAGAAAATGATCCATAGTGACCTCTTCTTGACCATTGACCTGGTTATGATGATTGACTTTTATTCTTGCCTGATTGAACCAAACAAGATAAAACAGGTCCGATCTAATTCGGAGCATGTTTTGCAAATCGGAACATGTATAGGTCAATGACCCCTAGTGACCCCATACGACATGTCAATTTTAATCGCTTAAGACCCTATGTGTACATAGATCTAAGAAATCGTTTGACCAATTCTGATAATCATGGGTCATTTCCTCTCGAAAAAATAGCATTTTTAGTGCGAGGATTGAAAATTTACATTTTGACCCCTAGTGACCCCAAATATTTTTTGATTTTAAAAACCGAACTATTATATATTAGTACGGTCAAAAGGAATATGTTGACAAATTCTGACGATCCTAGGTCATTTCACTAAATTGCAAACGCGTTTGAAGTGAAAATCACGTTTTGACCCCTTATGACCCCTGTGTGACCTTTGACCCCAAATTGTGAAGACCCTATATGTAGGTCAGGTAGGGGGTCCTACTGACCAAATATGGTGATTGTAGCATGTACACTGTAGAAAAAATAGCATTTTGAGTGCAAGGAGTGAAAATTGACCTTTTGACCCCTAGTGACCTATGTTGACCTTTGACCCCGTAAAAATGATTGACTTTTTTTCTTGTCTTATCAATGCCTACAAAATGAAACATAACCGGTCAAAATCGGAGCATGTCTTACATTTTACCCCTGTTTAGGTCAATGACCCCTAGTGACCCCATCTGACATGTCACTTTTAATCGCTGAAGACCCTATATGTACATGGATACAAGGAATCTTTTGACCATTTCTGACAATCATAGGTCACTTCCTCTCGAAAAAATAGCATTTTAAGTGCGAGGAGTAAAAATTTACATTTTGACCCCTAGTGACCCCAAATGATTTTTAATTTAAAAAACCGTTCTTTTGTATATGCGTACGGTCAAAAGGAATATGTGGACCAATTTTGACAATCCTAGGTCATTTCACTAAATTGGAAATGCGTTTTAAGTGAAAATCACATTTTGACCACTAGTGACCTTTGTGTGACCTTTGACCCCTAACTTTGAAGACCCTATATGTAAGTCAGGTAGGGGGTCCTACTGACCAAGTTTGGTGATTGTAGCATGTAAACTGTAGAAAAAATAGCATTTTTTAGATGGGTTTGATAGAAAGAAAGAAAGAAGAAACTAGACATGGATCTGGTCTGAGACCAGGACACCTTGATTTTTTTATGGATTAATGACCTCTAGTGACCCCATATGACATGTCACTTTTAATGGATCCAAGAAATCTTTTGACCAATTCTGACAATCATGGGTCATTTCCTCCCGAAAAAATAGCATTTTGAGTGTTAGGAGTGAAAATTGACCTGTTGACCCCTAGTGACCTATGTTGACCTTTGACCCCATGAAAATGATTGACTCTTTTTCTTGTCTTATCATTGCCTACAAAATGAAACAAGACCGGTCAAAATCGGAGCATGTCTTACATTTTACCCCTGTTTAGGTCAATGACCCCTAGTGACCCCATATGACATGTCACCTTTAATCGCTTAAGACCCTATATGTACATGGATCCAAGGAATCTTTTGATCAATTCTGATAATCATGGGTCATATCCTCTCGAAAAAATAGCATTTTTAGTGCGAGGATTAAAAATTTACATTTTGACCCCTAGTGACCCCAAATATTTTTTGATTTTAAAAACCGAACTATCATATATGCGTACGGTCAAAAGGAATATGTTGACAAATTCTGACGATCCTAGGTCATTTCACTAAATTGCAAACGCCTTTTAAGTGAAAATCACGTTTTGACCCCTTATGATCCCTGTGTGACCTTTGACCCCAAACGGTGAAGACCCTATATGTAGGTCTGGTAGGGGGTCCTACTGACCAAATCTGGTGATTGTAGCATGTAAACTGTAGAAAAAATAGCATTTTGAGTGCGAGGAATGAAAATTAACCTTTTGACCCCTAGTGACCTATGTTGACCTTTGACCCCATGAAAATGATTGACTTTTTTTCTTGTCTTATCAATGCCTACAAAATGAAACATGACCGGTCAAAATCGGAGCATGTCTTACATTTTACCCCTGTTTAGGTCAATGAACCCTAGTGACCCCATCTGACATGTCACTTTTAATCGCTGAAGACCCTATATGTACATGGATACAAGGAATCTTTTGACCAATTCTGACAATCATAGGTCATTTCCTCCCGAAAAAATAGCATTTTCAGTGCGAGGAGTAAAAATTTACATTTTGACCCCTAGTGACCCTAAATGATTTTTAATTTTAAAAACCGTTCTTTTGTATATGCGTACGGTCAAAAGGAATATGTGGACCAATTTTGACAATCCTAGGTCATTTCACTAAATTGGAAATGCGTTTTAAGTGAAAATCACGTTTTGACCCCTTATGACCCCTGTGTGACCTTTGACCCCAAACTGTGAAGACCCTATATGTAGGTCAGGTAGGGGGTCATACTGACCAAATCTGGTGATTGTAGCATGTAAACTGTAGAAAAAATAGCATTTTGTAGATGGGTCTGATAGAAAGAAGAAAGAACTAGATCTTGCTCCGGTCAAAGACCAAGCTACCTTGATTTTTCGTCGGTTCCTGACATTTGACCCCGATGTCACGATCGGCTTGTGACTCCTTGTGAAGCCATATGACATGTCACTCAATTTTGCTTTATTTATTCGATTTAGGAAGTGACAACTTTAACCAAGCAAGCCAAAGAAAGTTAAAGGGAAAGAAAACTTCAATGAACAGGCCGCAGGATCAGGCACAACTGGTCTGTATGTCCGTAGTGAACAGATTATCCGCTATTGAAAAGTTAACCACAGAAAAAATATCGAACCCGACCACATGCCATGCACGTTGGACTATATAAAATACTAAGCGAAGAGGTTTCGCAGACACATTAAGACCAACGAACTGCATGATGTCAGATGTTCTGATCTGCTGGACACCTTCCACATGTTTACACAGTAAAAGGCCGAGCATCTCGTGTCCGAGCATTCTTAGAACAGAAACTACACACGATGAAGCCAAAATGCCGAGATACAATACTGGACGCGGGCAGAGTAAAGGCCCATGAATCACAAAAGGTTTCCTAGCATATAAACTCCCTGACCAGGTGCTTTGAGGTTGGCTAATTAAAAACAGATAATCGGTACCAAAAATCTGAGATATACATTAAATGAGCAAATTTCTTTTCCGCAGTTTAATACCTCATTCAACAAAATCGAATAGATATTTTTAAAGTTATGGCGATTTCAATGACCGCGCATAACAACAGCAAAGTTGCACTAGGTATAGGGAATCATTAATTTGTACAATTGTGTGTGATTACGCACTGAAAAAACTCACAGCTAATCAGCTAAGACTTTTATTCATCACGGCTAGTCGCACCCTTTGTCCCGGTTATCACTCCAGACCCATTCATTCATCTGGCTCGTTCAGATAGCACACAGTTATATGACAATAATCACACACAAATCAATGATTTCCTATACCTAGTGCAACTTTGCTGTTGCAATAACTTTAAAAGTATCCATTCGATTTTGTTGAATGAGGTATCAACTTTCAATATTATGACTGCTGGTATTTTCAACGATTTTTGACAAGATGAACTCTAATGACCTTCTCTCTTTTTTTTACTCCAAAGTTGGTACAAGTTATATATGAAGCATGGCTCTTGTGACTAAGTGTGGTGATCATATCAACTTATTTGTATCACAAGTATCATTTTAAAGATTTTGGTAAAATGAGGACAAAGGTCACGTAGATGATGGATTGCATTGGTGTACAGCAATCAATAGCATGGTTATATATACAACGCAGAATAAAGAATGAAGAGCGTAGACGTCAAGTATACATTTAAATAATATTTATTCCACAGACTGCACACGCCATTGAACTATCATAACAATACAAGTGTGGCCAGAGGAAATTAAAATACCACATCTTCTTGAGATGAAAAAGAGATTCTTGACTTCGAGAAGGTGTTGAATGCTATTTAAACTTTCAGGTCAATATCAAAGGTGAAATATCTCAATTTTCAATTCAAGATAATATATTGAAAGTCATACAACGTGTATGCGTTTGCATATTATTATCAAATATCACATTATACAAGACCAATAACAATAATTATGAACATACACATAATATTTATCTTTACAAAGATTGAAGCATACATCACTTAGATAAATAATAATCATCATTATTTAGATAACGAACATGACATACCCGAAAAAGACAAATTATAGATTAAGGAAGCCTGTGTGGAGACAAGGACCCACGTCTCCACTCCAAAATCCACATCCCTCCCCTACGGTCCCGCCCTGAATTTCGCGGACTTTAATAATAAGCGCATATTGCCTAAATTTTGCTCTCTATAATCTATAATCTGTCTCTTTGGGTATAACATTGGAAATAATGTGTAACTTTAGGTCCCAGATACTGGTATACCAGTATCGTTCAATACTGGAACAAAAGGTTGCTAGTACCGGCATGACCGGTCGATATGTCCCAGTATTGAACGATACTGGTACATAAGTTGTATTCCAGTATCGCCTGATACTGAAACATTTGATAGGTTCCAGTATCGTCCGAAAACCCAACATCATAATTATATATATTGATAACATGTGATTCTCACATGTTACTCGTATAATATTCATAATTTCTACTTCGTATGATTGTATAACTCACGGCATGACGGCATTCATGTCATTTTATATAAGGGCTACATTGTTTTGGTTGTCAAACCAATTTCACCATTTCAAATTATATTAATCATGATAATTATCATATTTATACACAAAACAATTTAGGTTAGACCTTCCGAGAAAGAGAGTCGTTACTCTGAGTTTCGACTCCCTTTCTCGGAAGATCTCAACTTTGAATTTGTACATCACTGTCCAGTTTGTGATTGAGCACTTTTATTCAAAAGATAGTCTAACCATGAAATATTGTCGATATTCATGATTTTATGTTAATTATATTTATATACATGATTATGGTTGTCAAATGCAAACACTTTCATCATTTGTTAAATCGTATTCCAATCTAAATATAAATAATGGGGATCATTGTTATATTTATATGCATAATTGCGGTTGGTTGTCAAATACAACGCTTTCATCATTTGAAAATCATATGTACAAAGATGTAATAGCAATTAGCGTAATATTGACATACATTCTAAGGTTTCCATAGTGTACTTTTGATATCATTTACAAAGATACCATTATAAAATAAATCATGAGAATCATTGTTATATTTATATTCATAAATGTGGTCAAACGCAACACTTTCACTGTTTCTAAATCATATTTATAAAAATCTCAATCAACGTTACATGGTTACAAACATTTTGTACTCTATAATAATTTACAAAGATATCATTATAATATAAATCATGGGAATCATTGTTATATTTATATACATAATTGCGGTTGTCAAATGCAACGCTTTCATCATTTGAAAATCTTATGAACAAAGATATTAATATAGCAATTAGCGTAATATTGACATACATTCTGAGGTTTCCATAGTGTACTTTTGATATCATTTACAAAGATACCATTATAATATAAATCATGGGAATCATTGCTATATTTATATACATAATTGCGGTTGTCAAATGCAACGCTTTCATCATTTGAAAATCATATGAACAAAGATATACTAGCAATTTAGCGTAGTATTGACATACATTCTGAGTTTTCCATAGTGTACTTTTGAGATCATTTACAAAGCTACCATTATAATATAAATCATGGGAATCATTGTTATATTTATATACATAATTGCGGTTGTCAAATGCAACGCTTTCATCATTTGAAAATCATATGGACAAAGATATAATAGCAATTAGCGTAATATTGACATACATTCTGAGGTTTCCATAGTGTACTTTTGATATCATTTACAAAGATACCATTATAATATAAATCAGGGGAATCATTGTTATATTTATATACATAATTGCGGTTGACAAATACAACGCTTTCATCATTTGAAAATCATATGGACAAAGATATAATAGCAATTAGCGTAATATTGACATACATTCTGAGGTTTCCATAGTGTACTTTTGATATCATTTACAAAGATATCATTATTATATAAATCAGGGTAATCATTGTTATATTTATATACATAATTACGGTTGGCAATGCAACGCTTTCATCATTTCAAAATCATATTTACAAAGATATAATAGCAATTTAGCGTAGTATTGACATACATTCTGAGGTTTTTCACATTGTACTTCAAAGACACCATTATAATATGAATCATGGGAATCATTGTTATATTCATAATTGTGGTTGTCAAACACAACGCGTTCATCATTTCCAAATGATACCAATAAATTCCAACATTATCGCCATACACACCTCCATTGATATAAACTGTTTGTGCCATATGAAATGTTTATATTATTATAATAAAACATGGAAGAACAATATGACGATATCATATACATGTTTATAGTGTCACCATTAGTTATATTTGATTGCAATAAATACTGGTTCATGATAGCTATAATATGACGTCAACACTGCTGCTTGGTATCGAGAGGGAGGCGGTCGAGGTATGATATAAATGTGATCAAGGAGTGTACCACTTGTAGTTGTAGGTTCTGTGATTAGTTGGTGATATTTTCGAAGTGGAGGAAGTACGGCGTCTTTCAGTAGGTTGTGATTAAAGTCTCCTGTAAACACGGTGTATTGAGTATCCAAAAGTTCTGTTTGAGCAGTGATGTTACTCATTTCCCTACAAAATGCAGCTTTCGAAGTTGCTACTGGCTTGTACACTGCAACAATTAGTAGATTCGATGCACCATATGTCTTAATTGCAAGAGCATCACATTCTTCGCATAACAGTGGTTGCAGTGTATAATCGATATCGTTCTGGACATAAATCGCTACACCTCTACCTTTACCGGTATTAAGCATTTCAAGTCGATAGCCATCTATTGTTAGGTTATCCGATTGACTACTGTTTGTGAGCCATGTTTCTGACAAACAAATCACGTGTGCCCTTTGGAGTTGAACGTTTTTCTTCAAATCGTCAATGTGTGCGTGAAGGCTTTGAATGTTGTGATGAGCAATTATGAAATGTTGATTATTATCGATGCTTAGCAAAGGATTGGCTCGAGAAAGATCAGCCGTTGGCATTTTGGCCACTTCATCATCGACATTCTCGTTGCAAAAGATTGCTCGTGGGTTATAATCCAGTAAATACATTCCATCTAGATGCGTGACACGACTTAAAGCTACATACGCCATGGCAGTCTTCAGACCTTTCATTGAGATTACGGCTTGTTCAGTTGTCTGACCCTGTACTTTATGAATTGTCACAGCCCATGCTAGCTTCAATGGGATTTGTTCCCTTGCGGTGGTAAATGATTTTCCCTTTAACTGAAAGTTGTCAATCTTTGGAATTATTGGAACACAATTTGCATATTGTGGTGGTATACTTTGAGATGTTCTTGCTTTTTGGCCAACACGTGGACTGTCAAATTGCACATACACAACTTTGGGCATATTTTGCGAGTTTCCAAATTCTATTCCCTTGATTATACCAGATACACCATTGCAAAGTCCATCAGTAACATCAATATTAACAATAAGCATGCTTCTAGCACCTACTGCTAATGTCAAGTAAGGAACGAGTGCTGTGTCATCTTTTCTTGTTGTCTTGTGCGGTGTTTCATTCCTTTTGATAACTCGTCCACCAATCTGATCAACATCCACAGCTTTAATGTTGTACTTTGGTGTATCTAGCGATTGCAACTTTATCTTATTGTGGTTGTCAACGTCTATGTGCATATAGAAAAGGTGTAAAGCATCTGGCGGGGGTGACAATACATTTTCTTGGACTCTCCTAGATTTCAGTAATTCTTCATCAGCTTGTTCCAACGGCTCTGTTCGTTTTCTCACACGCAGGCGATTGAGCATATTTGCAAAAATAGCGTCATCTCTTTGGCGCATTATTTCAGTTAGTTTGACTATCTGGAAATGTGGGTTCCATATATCTTTAAGGACTTGTTTGTGTGGAAAGCACAATGGGGTTGGTGGCAATATTGGTGGTAACTGATGAAAATCTCCTACTGCTAGAATAGAAACGTTGCCAAAGAAAGATCTATCAGATGCTCCTTTGATTTGTTGCAGTCGACCATGTATGTAAGATAACTGTATTGTGCTCACCATTGAAATCTCATCTATAACAACAAGTTGAAGATGTTGGTACTTTGCACGAAGTGTGTTGAGAGATGCTTCAGCAAGTGGTCTGTAATCCGATGTAGCCTTTGGAGGAATCTTTAAAGCTGAACATATTGTTTGACCTGATATGTTAAATGCAGCTGTTCCTGTCTGAGCAACCAACAAGACTGTTTCATCGTCAACAGTGACATCATTCATTCGACGAAATGTAGCTTCGGCATGATATTGAATACATCTAATGACATGCGATTTGCCTGTTCCAGCTCCACCGGTTAAGAATATGCGAAATGGCTGTAAACCGATATCTCTTGATTTCTCATTGCACCATTTACTAACGAAATTGAACAGTTGTCGTTGTTCATTATTAAGTTGCTTCATCATTGAATGTGCCTGTTGTTCGGTCATCAATGGATTGCGAGGTTCAATTCGACATCTGGGTAAATCAGACTGATTGAGTCTACTTCGTGGCTGAAGGTCAGGTATTTCTATTTCAGCTAAATCGTCATCAGAATCTAATCTTATGTGTTGTACTCTATCATCATCACGATCTTGTTCATTTTGTGGGGCAACAGCTGCCCATGCATCGTCTAGGTTTCCTGCTTCTTGTAAAGCCTCCCATGCTTCATCAATATTGTCATTCTTTGGTTCAAAGTTTTCCATATTCTGCCTTATTATTTCTCGCACTGCTTCTCTCTTTCCCTTGTATGTGACATAACCATTCATGTGATAGTCTTCATAAGTCTCATATCTATCTGGCTTGATTTGTTCAGTGCGGTGTGGAAGATATAAACGTAACATATTCATGTGATATCGTTCGCTGTCTTTCTTTGCAGATATTCGTGGATATCGAATAATGGCAGGCTTTCGCACACGCTTCTTCATACAACCAAGCTTGTCTTTTAACTTTATTATATGTTTGTGTGTACCTGCTTTGGATGTATCTTCATTGTCAGATGCCAATTCTTCGTCAGAGTCAGCGGTGTCAGATGTACTTGATACTCCGTAATGCATTGAGTAGAATGTGGCCATACACATATTTTTATACTCGTCACTTGTTGGTCTAGCCAAATATTTGTCAATCTGTGTTGGCATCCATACTTGATCACTGTTTCCTGCATTGTCCTGTAGTGTTTTCAGTGGCAATGATATTTTTTGACCATTGGAATCAGTTTGTATGAAGATAACGTTTCTTGTACTTTTCTTTAAAGGCATACTGCATGTGAGGTATGTGGCTCCCATAACACTGACTTCTCTGTGTTGTAGATATACGGTTCCAAGTGTCCTTAATTGTGCTACGGCATCATTATTTCCTTCAGCAGCCTCTTTTTGTGCATTCTTCAGGAGGTCGCCCATTTCTCTCTCAGCTTTTGTAATGTAGGACACTATATACATAACACACGCGTATGCATCTAAAACATATTGAATGTCCATGTTACCGTTCCAACAGCGAATCAAGTGTTCATTATAGTTATTTACCCACCGGTCAGAGATGCGTCGTTTAAGATAGATTGTTTTTCTATTTGACATGATCTCAAGGGATTCTTCTAATTTACGGTGAGTTACGTTTGCTGCTTCGAGAACGTCATCAAAGTCTTCAAATTCTTGGTCTTTATCGGACAGTAAATCCCAAATGGTCTTTAGTATTTCTTTTGCCTCTGTTTCTTCACGTTTTCTTTTCTCTAAAGCCTCTATGCGTTTCTCGTCGTCATCATCAGCACTATCAACATCATCATCATCATTGTGATAATTTAATTTGTTTGGTCGACAGATAAATGTGTAACTACTTGGTGGCTTTGGAAAATAAAAACGACATACTAATCCCGTTTTCCTGCACGATTTTGTATGATTTTCACTATGCATTTGTACATGTATCACTATCTCATACAATTTTTCGTCATCCTCTGGCGGCATTTCGCATGTGATATTCTTGTCTACAAATTCTATCACATCTTCATCACTATCTTCGTCCAATTTTGGTGCATCCTTTACCCATACAACCATATGAATATGAGGCCAGCCTCTTTGTTGAAACTCGGTCCTATAGTAATAGTCTTCAACTTCCCCTATTGGTTTAGCCTTTGACATAATTACATCTCTAATGAAAGTTTGTACTCTATATTCAAACATTCTGGCGGCTGTTACGGGATTTGACATTATGATTTGACAATGTTGTTCCCATGTCATATTCTTGTGTTCTTCTTCTGTCATAGGCGGTTTGCCTTGTTGGATCAGAATAGCGTTGTCAATTTCTATCCATCTTCTATCGGCTGCACTGAATGTAAGAAAGAATGTGGGAACACCAAGTTGTCGTATCATTGCGAACAGATCTTTTTTTGATTTCTCCCAGTATGCAGGTGTGCCTCTAATTTGAGCTAGAAATCGATATCCTTCATCTCTTTTAATAATCTGTTTCACCTCTTCTCTGTTCCTTAACATGGATGCTGTTATCTGCCGACCGTCTGATGTTTTTGTGCAACCAATTCGCATTGCAATAGATATATTGGAATGAATTTGATGAACCTCTGTTGCATACAGAGCATAAAATATGTATTCCGGATTGCTTGCAAATCTATTGTCAGCTCCAAAAAGTCTGGCATTGAAGTATCGAGAGGGTGAAATCTTTGTGTCTCTATGTTCAGTGTATGTATTTTCACCTTGAGGAAACTCTACTGGAAAACATTTGGCTTCCATTTTTAATACCTTTTCAGGAGTATTTCCTTCACCTGGTGCTAAGCAAAGTATTGTGCTGTCATGTTTATCTGCTGCATATTGGGCAAAGTCTACTGGGTGTAGAAATGAGTACAAAGGTGCTGAGGTGTTAGTAATATCATCATTGGTTTCGTGCTCATCATGATTATCATCATCATGGGTGATTGTGGATTCATCGGAATCTGAAGTGATATTATGTCCACTGTTTGCATCTTCTTCAACATAACTAAGCAGATCATTGTGAGGGTCGACTGATGTTACACTGTTAATATTGTGTTTGGAGTCATCAATAGTTGATGTATTGTTGTCGCGTTCTTGGTCTTCGTTTTCATCATCATTTACAGAATTGTCAATGTCAATAGCGTCATCAGAGTGCATTAACTGATCGTTTAACATTCCGTTAAAGTCATGGTAATCAATTTCGATATTATCATACTCAGGGTTATTCTCTTTTAACCACGACAGAGCTTGTCTTATTCTCGTAGGATTTATATCTTGGCACATGTGATGTCCTTTGTACTCAAGTTTCCTCTTCAACTTGACTCTAATCAGACTTTCGTCAGTTGGAAGTCTAGGTAGACATTGCGAAACAGTATTCAGATCTGATTTTACACAAACCACTTGTCCATGAATTCCTTTTTGACTTCCCTTTATAAGAATAAGCATTTTCATGAATAGAATTGCAGGAGCAATCAAATGTCTTTCAAGCATATTCAATTCTGAAAGCTGAGGAGGCTGTTCATCTAAACTCAGTTTGTTTGTGGTCGCTAACGTTGGTGTTTTGAATTTCACAATGTTTGGATGACATGTTTTACAAATCCATTTGGGATTACCAATTTGGTTGCCGTCGGAAGGAAGCTTATCATAAATTGTTCTGGAAGGTAATGCCTTTATTAACGCATGCCGGTTGTATCGATCTCGTTTCAAAGCAACGACCTGGTGTTTAAAAAATATACGCTGACATACTTCACATATATATATAAGTTTTTGACTTGTTTGCGAAAATGTCTGGAATCTTTTAATAACGCGATCTATGTCTGAATTTCTTTGTGATCTATTGGCACGGGTTTGTTGGATCTTAGCTATTTTCATGGCAGGATGTTTGTACCTTTCTCGTGATATATGTCCTGTTTGCTTTCGTTTCCTTTCTCCGATTATCGGAATTGCATATCGCTCTTTGACTTGTTGTCGTATTCGTTCACCCTTTTCAGGAGTAGCATATCGATCTTTGGACTGTTGTCGTATTTGTTCACCCTTTTCAGGAGTAGCATATCGATCTTTGGACTGTTGTCGCATTTGTTCACCTATTTCAGGAGTATCATATCGACCTTTGGACTGTTGTTGTTTTTTGACACGTTTCTCAGGAATTTCATACTGTTCTCCAGAATAGTGTGCAGACTGTTGTTGTTTTTTGACACGTTTCTCAGGAATTTCATACTGTTCTCCAGAATAGCGTGCAGACTGTTGTTGTTTTTTGACACGTTTCTCAGGAATTTCATACTGTTCTCCAGAATAGTGTACAGACTGTTGTTGTTTTTTGACACGTTTCTCAGGAATTTCATACTGTTCTCCAGAATAGCGTGCAGACTGTTGTTGTTTTTTGACACGTTTCTCAGGAATTTCATACTGTTCTCCAGAATAGCGTGCAGACTGTTGTTGTTTTTTGACACGTTTCTCAGGAATTTCATACTGTTCTCCAGAATAGCGTGCAGACTGTGCTCGTTTGTCTTGGAGCTTTTCATTATCAGCACGGTATTTACATCTATTTTTAGCCAGTAGCTCGCTTTTCTTTGATTTCGACATGTTTTTATACCATCGCTGATATTTTGAAAGCCCGTCTTCCTTCTCATCAATTGATTTGGGTCTCAGAGTTGACTGGGTACAATTTATATCAGTCCATGTTGAACAACCAGGTTCGTTTTCCAGATCATGAAATGATTGTGAAACTCCGCCATCATTACTTGGTATTTCACATTTGACTGTGATGGGCTGCATTCCAATCAGTGAATTTGGACTCAGTTGCAGTGACAAACATAAGCATTGGATGTACGTTAGCAAATTATCAATGTCTGTAAAGTATAGTATAACAGCGGACCCGTCATCATCAACTAAGCCATTTGCATTCCTACTATGGGGGTCAAAGACTAAGTATTTTCTATGTGCATATTCACAAATTGCCATCATATATCTTTCTAGAATCAAAATATTTTTAGTACTAATGTTCAATCCTTTATGTATTACACTTTCTAACGAATCAAGATCCGAGTCGGCACTCGGGTTAAGTTTTCCATAGACAAGATTATAATACTCTATAATGTAATGACAATTTTGAATCACAAATGTTGATGGCAGTTGGTCATTTGACAATAGTTTATCGGGAAGCAGTTCATTGTCATCTAACGTTTCAACAGTGCTGTTATATAACGCATCACCTTTTTGCAATATGTCATCAATATGGTGTGGCATTATATTCTTCATAGTTTCATCAGATTCACAGAGCATAACAAGGGAGTTGCATGAGCATTGACGACCAACAGATTCGGGGGAAAACAATTCTATATCACCTTGATGAAAATTACCACAGACCGTTTTCGAAATCATTGTCTCATATTCATTTGGATTAGAGGTGACATTGGCTGTCGATATGGTTCTTGTCTTTTGTGGAGGACATGGCATTTTTATGCTGCTTGATTTATTAGTTGTGGATTGTCGCATTTCACACTTAACTGTTATAGGTTCAATAGTAATACTTGTAGAAACTTTCAGTTTTCGAGAGGAACATAAAGAGTTAACATAGCCCAACAATTTCTCAATATCTGAAAAATACAATGCGGCAGTTGATTGATCTTTGCAGTTAGGGTCAAAAACCACATATTTTCCTTGTTCGTATTCATTAATAGCTAGCGTGTATTGATCAAGCATTACTAAATTCTTTGTGGAAGTATTCAAACCTTGACGTATTGTAGAATTTACTGATAGAAAGTCAGTATCAACATGTCCATATAAACGATAGTTGCATTCAATGGTGTAACAATGTGTTCCTGAAATGAACAGTGATGGATATTGCTCATTTGACAAAAAGTTGTCTGGATGGAGTTCACCACTTTTGCGCAGTGTTTGATGGATTTCGTTGTATAGTTTATCCCCATTTTTCATTATATTTTGTATGCGATGTGGCAATAATTGTCGCACATTGTCAGATGGTTCACAAAGCATAACAATACAGATACATGATCCTTGGCACTTTGCAATTGTATCATTGCCAGTGTCGTCTGAAACATCTAGTTGTTCTACATTTGAATTAATTCGATTTAAATTGGCTATATATGTTGACTTGGCACGTGACTTTCGTGACTTTCGTCCCATATTTATTTTAACACTTGAGAATATTGAAAGAACAATAAATGTAAATATAAAACTTGAACAATTTGTATAACAACACAATGGAATTAAATACAAAACAGTATTGATAGTATCGTGAAATTTTAATAATAGCAAGATAATAATGAAACTACACTGTTTATAAGGTAACACGCAATAAGATCAATAAAATTAACTTGAACAATAAGGCTTATGAAAATCTACTTTAAATAGTAGGTATTTGGAAATAGGAAGAGTTTGAGAAATAAAGCAGTTATATTTCTTAAATGAAACTTGGTTTTCAATTGGTAGAGAGAATCAATTCGTAGTTTGATGGCTTGTAACGGGACTCAAACTTGGAGTCTATCCGTTAATTAGCTTTTTCTTTTGGTACTTGCTGAAGAAGTGTATTACCTTGGAAGAGTTTGAGAAATCAAGAATTACTATTCTTAAATAAAACTGGGTTTTCAACTGGTAGATAGTATCAATTCGTAGTTTGATGGCTTTATAACGGGACTCAACTTGGAGTCTATCCGTTAATTAGCTTTCTTTTGGTACTTGCTGGAGAAGTGTATTAACGGGACTTAACGTAAAGTCTATCCGTTTCACTCGTATCTTAAACTATGTAGAATTTAGCGTTACCCGGGACAGGTTGTATGCGCAATGAACATTTAAATTCTTTACCATACGGAACCATCTACATATAAACATTTGTTTGGTGCCCCATAGAAATACAACTGATTGATAGTATCAATTCCTAGTTTAACGATATTTCGGTCGTGCTCGATCGCTTTTATAATATCTAAACCAAGTGTTGTGCATAACTATCAAGACTTGTAACATTTCTTATTTTTGTATTAGGCATTTGCATTGATCTCTGTGTAAAATTAGGCAGTTAAATTGTTCAATTGTATCGGTCGGCATTTATTTCGTGTAAAGTTCGGTATTTATCTTAGTGTAAAGTTCGGCATTTATTGTTCCAAGTGTTGTTTGGCATTTCCATTGTATATAAATGCATTGATCTCGTGCAAAGTTAGGAATTTGCATCGGATATCTTATACTTTTCCAAGTGTATAGTTTGGCATTGCATTGATCTTAGTGCAAGGTTAGGCATTTGCATAGTTTCAAGTGTATGGTTAAGCATTTGCATCTATCTCGGAGTACTTTAAGTTTGGCATTTGCATTTGATTTGTGTATAGTTGTGTAAAATTAGGCATTTATGTTCTAAGTGTAAAGTAATGCATTTGCATCGATCTCAAGAAGTTGGGCATTTGTATTATACCAAGTTTATGTAATGTGTTATTTGAATTGATCTCGGTGTAAAATCAGGCATTTAAATTGTTTCATAAGTACAGTTTGGCATTTGAATTGATCCCGTATAAAGTTAGGCATTTCTCTCAGTGTATTGTTCCAAGTGTAGTTTGGCATTTCCATTGATCTCGTGCAAAGTTAGGCATTTGCGTCGGATCTCTTAAGTGTATATAGTTTGGCATTTCAACCCATCATACCAAGTAATCATTCCACGTAATCGTTTTGAAAGTAATCGTTTGAAGAGTAATCGTTTTGTCTTACTATTTTGAGAATAATCGTTTTGAGGGTAATCGTTTTAGGAGTAATCTTCCAAGAAATCATTCCAAATAATCAATCCAGGCGATCTTTCCAAGTAATCTATAAAGTTATCATTCCAGACCAAGTCATCATTTTAAGTTATTATTTTGAGAATAATCGTTTTGAGGGTAATCGTTTTAAGAGTAATCTTCCAAGAAATCATTCCAAATAATCAATCCAGTCGATCTTTCCAAGTAATCTATAAAGTTATCATTCCAGACCAAGTCATCAATTCAGAGTAACCATTTGAGAATTATCGTTCCAAATAATCTTTCCAAGTAATCGTTTTGAGAGTAATTGCTTTGAGAATATTGTCCAAGTAATCAATCCATGCGATCTTTCCAAGTAATTTTTTAAAAGTTATCATTCCAAGTCATCCATTCAGAGTAACCATTTAGGATTTATCATTCCAAATAATCTTTCCAATTAATCGTTTTGAGAGTAATCGTTTTTGAGAGTAATCGTTTTTTAGAGTAATCATTTTAAGGGGAATTGTTTTGAGAGTAATCTTTCCAAGTAATCATTCAAGTTATTAATCCATGCAATCTTTCCAAGTAATCTTTAAAAGTTATCATTCCAAGTCATCAATTCAGAGTAAAGTTAGGCATTAGCATTGATAGCAGTGTTAAGTTAGGCATTTTCATTTATAGCAGTGTAAAGTTCAGCATTCGCATTGATAGCTGCAGTGTAAAAAAGTTTGGCATTTGCATTGATATCAGTGTAATGTTAGGCATTTGCATAAATCTCATTGTAAAGTTAGGCATAGGGATTTGCATAGATCTTTTTGTAAAGCTAATGATTTGCAAGTTGGGCATTTCCATGTTCCAAGTGTATAGTTTGGCATTTGCATTGATAATATATCGTTTCATATAATTTCATATGTCAAATTAGCTCCAGTTAAATCCACTCTGGTTAATAATATAGTTGGGCAGCCAGTTTGCTATACACCCCACAGCCTGGGGATCGGGCCCCGAAAGAAATCACTAATATAGTGAAAAGTAAAAGGTTGCAATTATGTAATGCATCTTCAACTGGTTAACTTCAATAGGCAATTAGGTTTAGCTGCCCCTAACCCATCGTCTTTAAAAGTTTACCAATCTTGGACACAATACAAGGAATCATACGATGCTAACGATATTACATGTGTTGATTTAAGAAAATGGTTTTAAATATGGAAATTTGAAAGAGCAATAACCATTGTTTATTTTCTTCAAAATTCAACAGTTTTACTCTAATTTTAGGTTGGAATAAGTTATCAGTCTTCGATATTATGGCAAGTGTACTAGGGTCTATTGAAATACTGCAGGTGCTACAATGTATACAACCCTCAACCTAGTTCTCCCGAGGAAGTTTTTACAAACAGTCTTCATATGATGTCACCATGACGTCATACATTTTGGAATGTCTGTTTTGTAAACAAAATAGATTTTTGACCGAAAGTCATTAGCACATGGGATTTAACTAAGTCATTATAACATGGGATTTCACTAGGGTTAAATGTATGATTCATACGAAATGTAAAATTGCAAACCTCTTACAGAAAACTACTCAGCAACTTCAATCAAGCTTTAGTTCACGTGCACCATTTCCACTCACAGTGAGTTATAGCAGCTGTAATAATACCAGCTGATGAGTCTTTCTTGCCTGTGCATAATTATAATAACTGTCAGAGAGCAGTATTCCAAAAACATCATGCACCTTTTTGAACTATTTGCCACAAACACGAGTCTGAAGATGATTCTGCAATACTCCAGTACCTTGCGTTGATAGAATACATATACAAATAGCAAGTTTTTACAGGAATCATGTTTAGCGTTAGAATATCATGAATCATGCTCAAATCTCATGTTATTTGGGTCTTCCGTGCCAGTTAACCAGTTACTAAGTCTCTTATAAGAGGCTCAAGGTTTTTGTCATTCCAGTTACCAAGAGTCTCTAATTAGAAGCCTAATGGTTTCTCGTGCCCGTCACCAAGTCTATCTAATTACAGGCTCAAGGTGTTTGTTTTTTCAGTGTTAGTTACCAAGAGTCTGTAATTACATGTTTACCATGTCAGTTGATAATACAGTGAAACGTTGTTAACACAAGTTGCCTCACATTTTAGTTTGCGTTAACAGGAATTTGTGTTACCCAGTCACAATATAATGGTAAAATATAAGCCTGAGACTTGAATAACACTTTGTGTTAGCTAGGAGAGTTTGTGTAAACAAGGTTCCACTGTAACAATAACATCATTTATATAGTGCCTAAAATTGATTTACACATAAAATGTTCAGTAGGGCTAAGACAGTTAAAGAGCTATAAATGGTCATGCGTTTTGAACCAGTAAATGTTTAGTGCTAACATTTGTCACAAGTTATTACACTTCTAAGTTCTTCGAAACCATCCATTTCACTTTGAAATTTAAATATTTCCGTCCATGTGCCATCTACCATAAGAAAAGTATACATATTCTGAGAGGATATTTCACAAGGAATATACCGTGAAGGGAAAGTGGGCTAGTGAAAGTCAAACACTAATTCCTTTTTGGACACAAAAATTGTCTGACTTTAGGCAAGCATATTTCTGTGTACAATCATACAGTACATCATTTGGACATAATTTGTCCAAAAACACACCATATTTGAGTTTCTTAGCTCAAGAGCTTTTAGAAAATGTATACTTTTAAAATATTCTGATACCTGCTACATGTATATTTATTTTTTATGTGCAAGGATCTTGGCGACATACACAAAATGTGTTGAAATCTTTCTTTTAAGAGCCTTCTAAATAAAGTTACAACACATTCTCTTTAAATAAGTACTATTTGGCTTGACAGCCTGAGAATGCCCCACAGTAAGCTTTTAAAAACAGTTTCACAGGTATATTAAATAAAAATTTGGGTTCAAATTCATTACACTTTTTTTGTGCCTTTTACTGTTTTACACATGTATGCATATAACTCCAAACAGATTTAGAATTACAAAAAGTTGCGTAATTCTGGTGGTGATACTTGATTGTAACTTAATGTAGGCTTTCCCCAACAGCCCCACAAAAAAACAATCACGCCACACTAATTTTCATTTTTTGGGGGTTATATGTGTGATAGCTTTATTTGTGGGGTTGTGCAGCAGTATTGTCGAGGGTGTATTTCATTCAAAGGCGGATGTTCCGGTTACTTTTGCTTCTTTTTTTTGCCCATCAACATATTTTGATCAGAAAAAAACCCCATATTTTTCTCATTATTTCTGTAAAATATTTGGCGCAATATAGGTTCAATTTTGACGTTTAATAATAACATAGGACAAAACACAGTGAATTACAGCCAAAGTTGGTTAACCACCCAGGCAGTTTATGTACTATTCAATAAGCAAATTGCATGTCACCTTGTGCTTCTAAAATAAAAAACACATTGAAATTATGCAATTGAAACTTTTGAATAACACTTTTGAGAGTAATCGTTTTGAGAGTCAACGTTTTGAGAGTAATCGTTTTGAGAGTCCACGTTTTGAGAGTAATCGTTTTGAGAGTAATCTTTCCAAGTAATCAATCAATGCGATCTTTCCAAGGAAAAGTTATCTTTCCAAGTCGTCAATTCAGAGTTAACAGTTGAGAATTATCATTCCAAATAATCGTTTTGAGAGTAATTGTTTTAAGAGGAATCGTTTTGAGAGTAATCATTTTTCTGGGTAATATTTCCAAGTAATCAATCCATGCGATCTTTCGAAGTAATCTTTAAAAGTTATCATACCATGTCATCAATTCAGAGTAACCATTTCAGAGTTATCCCAAATAATCTTTCCAAGTAATCGTTTTGAGAGGAATCATTTTGAGAGGAATCGTTTCGAGAGTAATCGTTTTTACAGCAATTGTTTTGCAATGGGTTTCGGAGATGACTGGTTACAATCTATGTCAGTCCATGTTGAACAACCAGGTTCGTTTTCTAGATCATGAAATGATTGTGGAACTCCGCCATCATTACTTAGTTTTTCGCATTTGACTGTGATAGGCTGTATTCCAATCAGTGAAGATTTACTTAGTTGTAGTGAGATACCTATAAGCATTAGATCAGCAAACTATCAATGTCTGTAAAGTATAGCGCAACAGTGGACCCTTCACCATCGACTAAAGGTGCGTTCATACTCCCGTCGTTGCGCATCGGCCGACGTCGATGGACATCCGCGTGCGAGTTGAAGCAATGTCAACTTTTATCCATCGACGTCAGTCGATGCGCAACGACGGGAGTATGAACGCACCTTCTATGAGGGTCAAAGACTAAGTACTTTCCATGTGCATATTCGCAAATTGCAATCATGTATCTGTCAAGAACCAAAATATTTTTAGTACTAATGTTCAATCCTCTATGTATTACAGTTTCTAAGGAATCAAGTTTAGAATTCGGCTTAAGTTATATTGAAAGAACAAACAGGTCCGGTTAGGGACGCACCATTTGATTTTCAGGGGGGTGCATGGAAGTTGGGGTCGGGCGGAATTTTTTTTTTCGCCACTGAAGTAGGTGGAATTTTTTTTTTTTTTGCCGCCGCCGAAGGTGGCAAGTTTTTTTTAATTTTTAGCAAAGCCGGCAAAGTTTTTTTTTTTTTAGGTTTTAATGGTTTTCTTTACATTGAGTTGGGCCTCTTGGGTGAGTCATCTTTTTTTTTTTTACTCAGCAGTGGGTCATTTTTTTTTTTCCCCTGGTTGGTGGGCAAAGTTTTTTTTTCTTCTGGATAGTGGGCAAAGTTTTTAAATAAAAAAAACTTCCATGCTCCCCCCTGAGTATCTAATGGTGCGTCCCTTAACTCATATCAACGTAATAACAGCTCCGGTAAACTCATATCATTTGTAATAACAGCACTAGTTAAATTCTAGCTCGCCACAACCTGACGCAGGTCCCACATTAAACTCAATGAAGTATCACAGTTGTAATTTAAGTAGAAATAGTTTGTTTTAAATGATAATTAAATCATTTTGGAATACAACAATTAAAATCTGCAAATTCCGTTATGATTTTGGCAGTGATACTTGTATGGCTTTAATGTAGGTTAATTCCCCACACGCCTGGGGACAGCCCCACTAACAGCCATCACGCCGCAATGATTTTAACTTGTGATAGCCATTATGTGGGTAAGTGCGGCAAACTGACAATTCGAGGGCTTACATAAGGTCCAACCTGCATTTGTTCACAAAAGTGAGGTTTTTTAGGCAAGTTTACATGTAGTTTGCACAATATTTGGACAACTGTTTTCGTATATTGTTGGAATAATTCAAAATGGGCAATTTCAAATTCCATCAACATGATGTATTTCATAACAAGTGTTGAGTCAGAAGTGTGTTTTCTATAAAGTGTTTAGAGCCAAAAGGTTTGATCTGCAAGTGCACATGACATGGTGGAAAGTTAAAATATCATTGTTGACATTGAAAAATGTATAACTTGATAAACTAAATTTGGCATGTATTAGACTCCAACAATAATGATTTACAGTATGACTAATACAAAATACAAAATATTGTATTTTTGACCATAACTTTCATTCACTGCTTAGTGACAAAAAGTCCTATCTGGCACTAACACATGGTTTTTAGTATCTTGAAAATATGACTTTTAATACACAAAATAGTTTAAAAATGCACCGGTGGAAAATGATACAAAACTATAAAATTTGGCAAATAAATGAGAGTTTACAACATAATCTCTTTTCAAACATGGCCAAAACCTCACAAGCTGTTTTCTCAAAATGATAAAACATTGCCATGGGTCATGAGGTCGCCAACTTTGCGTTACAAAGCATTTTCAGCAGTAATTCGGACGAACAGACGAACTATATTATAATTTAAGAATATTCCTTAAAAATCTTAGGAAAGTACACATTTTTGAAAAGCTGATATTGTAAAGCAAATTGCATATGCACATCACTGTCCAGTATACAGGGTGTCCGGAAAATTAAACAGGGTCCACCAACATAATTTATAAAAAATGTCTCCCCACTCAAAGCAGCTTTTTCCAAGTTTTAAAACTTCACAAAATATTATTTACAATTGTTTCTTACTTGGAAAAACTGTAATGTTAAAACAAATGAAAAATCACATTTTGAAATCGTTCATGTATCATGTACAGGGTTGTCACATAATGCATACATTTTAACTGAATTAAGCTAAGCTATAAATAGGCCAAAAACTGTACCCCTAATAGCTGCAAAACCAATAACAAAATTAAGATTCCTCCTCACATTTCCTTTCAGAAAATGTATATTTTTATATGGATAGGGTTAGTAATATAGAAGCTACAGCACTTCTGTCGCATTTTATACAGAGATGTATAGGAATAGGTACAAATTTAAGTACAAATCAATGTATAATTTTAACATGTATATAAACAGGTTCATTTTCAACCTTAACTACTTGAAACATATGAAGAATACAAATTGTTTAAACCAAAATATAAAGAAATTAAGAAATTGAGTATCTCCATAGAGTTTGTACAGGGTGAACTGCTGTCTCACAAGCCACTGCCTCCATCACTCTTGACTCTGGCCAACTAAAATGACCATAATTCGGCTACTTTGGAACATTGAAACTTTTCACACATGTATTACTCCATGTTCTAGCTTTAAAATGACACCCAAATCATTGAGCAGTATCTTATGCACTTGAAAAGATAAGACAGAACATTGAAGGTGACATGGTGAAAAATGTAATGTAATTTTTAGGTGTCAATCTTAAGACACACGGACATGCAGATAGGACCTATGGCTCTGAGCCCTCAAAATTGTGGTTTTAAATAAGATGGTTTCAGTTAAGAGTTATATACAGGTCATCATAATACAATAACAAAACTGAACTTCTAAAGGGATAGTAAGTGCTTTTCTCAAAATACAACCCCTTATTTTTCGAAGTTTATTCAAACACCTTCTTAAGGCCGAGTTCACATACTTGTAGGAGTATACTATTCGGGTACACGGTGCACGTTTTGCAGGGCACGCATATAGCTTCAATCGAAACAATGTAATTTCATAATACTGGGTCACATAAGAGGGCACTATTCGAAAAGGCCGTATACCTGCGTATAGTGTAGTACAGTATCAGGAATCGGGCAAGTTCTATTTTCGTGCAGCGTATACCGTCCGGTTTTGACGTGGCAGCTGCAATTCGTGTGTGTACAGGCGTTCTGAATTTCCCCTATCACGATTTATAAACAATTTATTGCGTAGAATAGGGTATAGAAACAATAGGACTCCTTTGCAATATAATAGCACATGCCTTCATATGTACATGTTATACTATCAACCAAATGATACATGATATGTAGACCAAGACCATACATTCTCTTGGTGATAGAACAACTCTCAAATGTGCAGGTTTCCTTAATAAATTATACACAAATATAAGTGTCAAAGTAATGAAAATAACATTGGATTTGGAATTTAAAACTCGTCGTCTTAACTAATAATCCATTTCGGAAGTGTCCATTTGATCGGCGCCAAAAGACCGAGTAGGGCACGCGCGCTACCCTATGTGACTTGCCGTGCCCGTATAGCGTATAGCGAATACCGTATACTCCTATATGAACCCAGCCTTAAGGGATAGTAAGTGCTTTTCTCAAAAATACAACCCCTTATTTTTGGAAGTTTATTCAAACACCGACCACATACATTGTTAAAATAAATTTTGAATGAGCTGAAACGCGTTAGGAGGGCGTGTAAACCGCAACAAATTGCACGCACATGTATGTGTATGCCCCATAGAAGGCTGTGCATTGAGATTGGCCTTTAATCACATTTGACCAATTTTGGGATGGTCGGTTTGGATCAAATATAAGAGGTGGCGGTATCCAAGTTGTATGAATACTTTAACTAGTTCTATCATATCACTTCAAAATCTCAATACTTTTTTCTGATATTTTTTAAATCACTTGCTATCCCTTGAAGTTGACAAGGTAAATGGTATGAGAGGATTGCGCATTATGTACGTAGATCTTGGTAAATTCAAAACAGGTTTCATAAATATGGACTAAACAACTACGAACTTATAACTTAATAACTTTTAACAAGCGTAACTTGAATTACTCTCACTTTAATAAAACCAGAAGATTTAATAAAACCAGAAGACTTTTTGTTTATTTTGTTAGCTTTTTCTTGGAATTTCCTGCTTTGCTATCTTTCTGTAGCTTGGCATTGTTCTGTGGCTTGGCATTGTTTTCTGGTTTGGCATTGTTCTCTGGCTGGGCATTGTTCTCTGGCTGTGCATTGTTCTCTGGTTTGGCATTGTTCTCTGGCTGGGCATTGTTCTCTGGTTTGGCAATTTGGCATTGTTCTCTGGCTTGGCATTGTTCTCTGGCTTGGCATTGTTCTCTGGCTTGGCATTGTTCTCTGGCATGGTATTGTTCTCTGGCTTGGCATTGTTCTCTGGCTGGGTATTGTTTTCTGGCTTGGTGATTGCCACAGTGATTGGTTTGTTGCTGGTAAATTCCAAATCTAGCTGTAATGGCGTCTGTTCCACGAAGTTGACAAGGTAAATGGTATGAAAGGATTGTGGATCATTGCGCATTATGTAGATCTTGGTAAATTCAAAAACAGGTTTTATAAATATGGACTAAACTACTACGAACTTAAAAAAATATAACTGATTAATTACTTTTAACAAGCGTAACTTGAACTACTCTCATTTTAATAAAACCGGAAGACTTTTTGTTTATTTTGCTGGCTTTTTCTTGGAATTTCCTGCCTTGGTAGCTTTCTGTGGCTTGGCATTGTTCTTTGGCTTGGCATTGTTCTCTGGTTGGGCATTGTTCTCTGGCTGGGCATTGTTCTCTGGTTTGGCATTGTTCTCTGGCTTGGCATTCTTCTGTGGCTTGGCATTGTTCTCTGGCTTGGCATTGTTCTCTGGCAGGGGTCGCATTCTGACGCGTCTGCGCGTCCTAGACCTCTCACTTTCTAATAGTGACGCGTCAGGTTTCAAATTGGAAAGACTTGCGGGTACCGATCAAAATTGAAGGGACCCCTTAAATTGGACGATGTATGGAAATGGAATCCTTAAGAAATTCTGTAAATAACATATCCATCCTTTGCTCACAATATAAATTCAATAAAACTGCCCGTAAAAAAGTAAATTTTTCAAATACCCAAACTTCAGGACCCCTCAATTTCTTGGGGACCCATGGAAATGGAATCCTTAAGAAATTCTGTAAATAACATATCCATCCTTTGCTCACAATATAAATTCAATAAAACTGCCCGTAAAAAAGTAAATTTTTCAAATACCCAAACTTCAGGACCCCTCAATTTCTTGGGGACCCCTTAAATTTGTTTTTTTAAGTCCTACGAGGTCCTGAAAAATGTAATGGGACCTCTCACATTTTTGATCCCGCGCTATCCCTGTTCTCTGGCTTGGCATTGTTCTCTGGCTTGGCATTGTTCTCTGGCTTGGCATTGTTCTCTGGCTGGGTATTGTTTTCTGGGTTGGTGATTGCCACGGTGATTGGTTTGTTGTTGGTAAATTCCAAATCTAGTTGTAATGGCGTCTGTTAATTCCACAAGGTCTGTAACTTTCATATTTCCTGGTAGTATTTCCTTGGAGAAAGATATCTCGCCCAGTCCTTGCGTTACTACTGTAATTACCCTGGAATTGAACACGTGGCATAATTTAGTAAATGCAATGCATTTCCATTTTATATAATTCTTTTATGTTTATTTAGTGTTCTAATCTAGCAATATCAACATGAAAAAGAAGAAAAAAATGGTGTAAAAGAACTAAATGTTAAGGGGGTAATGACACCCATGGGCCTTATTTTTAAAGATTTTTGTGCATTTTCTTACAAAACAAAGCAACTTTGGGCAAAGTATCATATGGATTTGGTTAGAAATGTTCCAAGGAACTCAAAAATTGCAATTCAATTTCAGTAGAGACAACTGTTGTGTAGTTAGTCAAAAATGTCTAAAAGTCAATATTAGATTCATAAATTAATAACTGCCTGTTTTGAGTCACTAAATTTCCAGTGCAGTAATTGGATTTGGCCTAATCATCGTTTTACGAAACTTCATTCTGGAATACAGCTCAAAATGTTCATTAATTAGTTGTATGACAATTGACGACCAATATATATCTAATAGTGTTTTAAGTTGCTGGTTTAACAATTATTGAGGAATTAAACAAGATGGAATCCCAACATCTATCCAATTAAGTTGTACTTGTATTGACCAAGTCATTTAATTTGCAATGAAATGACATTATGATTTTGTTTAAGCCACAAATGTGCAAATTAAGTCAAAAATGTGCAAATTAGCTCATACATGTAGTAAATGAGCAATTTAAATTTCCTGACAGTTAAAAAACCTGAAACAAAATTTGACTTCTTTCAATGTATTCCTTCATACTGTACATTGCTACTAAACTGCTCACAAAAAGTATCGAAACACTTAGAAATGATCCAATATATAACGGCTCGAAAGGGCATGCATTAATCAAAGTAAATAACCAAGTGTATAATTTTGTTCTGCGTATTTTGACACCTCGATCGATAAGATAAGCGGAGTTATTGCCATTTCAATGATCGTGGGTCCAGTTTCAAAAGTGACAATCATCCTATAGAAAGAGGTTTGCATTACTGTTTAGAATGATCAGATTCATGCTTTTCAATAGGGATGAGTGTCACCTTTGAAACTGGACCCACGGTCATTGAAATGACAATAACTCCGTTCCGCAACATCGTATCTCAACGATCGAGGTGTCAAAATACGCAGAACAAAATTATGCACTTGGTTATTTGCTTCGATTAATGCATACCCTTTCAAGTCGTTATGTATTGGATCATTTATAAGTGTTTTGATACTTTTTGTGAGCAGTTTACTACCATAATGTTACTTTAGGGGCGCACCATTAGATATCCAGGGGGCTGGGGGGGGGGGGGGGGGGGGGGTGGGGGGGGGGGGGGGCATGGAAGTGTTTTTTTTTTAAATCACCCACATGGGTGACAAGGAAAAGAAATCATCCTCCAACAGAAAAAGCCTGTTTTTACACAGAAAATCTAATGGTGCGTCCCTTAGTCATTATCGTACAAATGGAGGATGATAGGATAGAATTGTTGACAGATTTGGGGAAATAATTTATGGGATTTATTTGAAACTAGTGCAAAATAAAAGTCTACAACAGTTAAGTTAACTTACCCATCTTCTTCAGAAACACCCAGAATATTGAATCTATGTACGCTATCTTCTGCTGTGAAAACTTCTGATATTGGTTGAAACTGTCAGGGGAAAAGTATTCCGAAAGGGTAAATGTTACTTTGGAGTCCAAAAATGAATGTTTTCTCCACACTAAATGTAAAAAATCAACCTGGTTGTTTTAATTAATGCTACATGTTTTGATATAATTAAAAAAGAATCATATCCCCAACTCACATGATCATAACTATAACGGATGCGGTAACTTGGAACTATTTTGTGTAGTGTAATCCGATAATTCATTTATCCAATTGTATCCATTATCACTTCTTTTATAATACTAAATTACGATGTACCATCAGGATCATAAAACTTCAATAATTTTTGGCAAACCTCTATCAATTTTTTGCAAACTCAAATTTTTAATAGATTTTTCATTTTTTAAATCTGTACATCGTTTTTAGATCGTTTGCTGGAAAGTCCAAATAAAATCTGGATGGTTGGCAGGTATTGAAAGTTTGGACTAGCCAAAATCCTGTGAAATAAAATCCCAGTCCATCATGCATAATTGAGACATTTTCTGTGTACTATGGGCAGAGTAAAGTGCAAATTAATATTCACCCTAATTGCCAAGGTTTTGTGTATTGTTACTTCTATACAGTGAAGGTAAAGTTCTTTCACCTCTTTCCATTATCGAGTTTTAGATTTTGATGCAGAACTTATTAGTGGATGCACATGCAGTGTGCAGATATTCTAATGTAACACATGGACATTTGTTGTCTTCGAACAATAGAAAACTTGCGCACTGCATGTGCATCCACTTCTGCATCAAAACCTAATTTTAACTACTTATTAGTGATTTAAAGGTAGATGACCCGATCACATTTTCGTAACACGGAATTATTTCAAACATACGGAGATTTTCATATCATATGAAAGCTCGTATTTTTCTCATCATCATACTGAAATTTGACGGCCTAAATCGGTATAATTACGGAGAAAACGATGAAATAACGTCGAATTACCGCGAATGGTGGTAACCACCGATATAGTTTGTGTACTACTACTCAATGGGTACAGTTCACAGCATCTTGTGCGTCTAAAATAAGAACCATTAGAGCTATACAAGTACAACTCAAACTTTGGAACACGACTTTTTTAAGGATGACCTGTCATGTAGAATAGAAAACTTCAAGTTGAAAATCGGAACATCTACCTTTTTAACTTCATACGTGTGAGAACAAGTCAAATTACAAATGATTTGCAACATACATGTACCTCAATTGTGGTTAACTCTGTCGTGTTCAAACTTCTTTTCAGCTCACCAGTTTGTGGATATTGGTATACATCAACTTCACATCTTGTAATCTCCACCTGATTTTCAATATGGTCATGAAACTCGTTGAGTTTGTCATTAAAGTCACCCCATAACTTAAATATTATCTTGGAAGAACTGCCAATTGAAGGAGATTCTGTATCTTCTAATAAGATGTCCGTCTTCTTCACTCTGCCCAGACTTGGTATTGAAAACCTGTTAAAAATAAGACAAGGCCATGTGAAATAATTCATATCTCGTCTTGACATTGAAGAGTCAGACCCGGTGCTGGTCAGATCAAGACCATGAAGACATGGACGTTCTACATTTGTACTTGTGCAGAGTTGCACAAAGTGCAGGAGCAGGGAGCACCGCGCATACGGCCTTGGTTTTTATGAAGTCCTTAACCTTGTTGGCGTCGATGTTGAATGTATCGTTGCATTTGAAGATCCACAATAAATACATAATCAAAGTAAATCATAACACTCAAATTTCCTGAAGTCAACACACATTGAATTCCCATTGTTGAAATTTGATTCAGTTTTTCGTTGTAGCAAGGAAACAAGTTCAAGCATTTATCAAGTTCTTTTACACAAGATGCAATCATCCGAGACAAAGTTAAATACCTCCGAGACAAAGTTAAATACCTGTAGACCTATGGAAGTATTTCACTTTGCTGATACTACTGAAGAATTCAGTCATGAGGTATCCTGTGAAATTTATTTTTGTTCTTCAAGTTTTAAAATAACCATAGACTTGTCAAGTCCTTCTTGACTTCTGTGGTCAAAGAAATTGGCAGCTTCTTATTTATTATGATTACTATATTACGTCAAGAATACGTCAAGGCAAAATACTGAATCTTCAATGATGCTGGTTTAAAGGTAGATGACCCGATTTTCAACTTGATGTTTTCTATTTTAATTACATGATAGACCTAAAAATCTTAAAATTGTTGCATTCCAAAGTTTGAGTTGCATAACTCCAATGGTTCTATTTTTAGAAGCGCAAAGTCAAAAGACATGTGCCCATTGAATAGGACACAGACTGGTTGGTGGTTAACCACCTTTGGCAGTTAATTCACCACATTTTAGCCCATAATTTCCAAATGAAACATTTCTGGCCCCTAATATTTTACAGACATAATGAGAAAAATATATACCAAAAAATCTTGATGTGAAAAAAAAATCATAGCCCCAAAAAAGTGATCGGGTCATATTGGTTGGTTGGTTCGGTCCTGTCATGACTGACAGCTCGTGACCTTACAGATACTACGCCACAAATAACGATTTTCAGCAAAGGAGTAACAATCACGGAGCGGGTGTCCAGTAATCAACTTTATTTGGTCAATCCACCGGGAACGAGGTCTGCCTCTCTTGCGCTTCCCTTCAATCATGTCATATAGTTTACCTTTAAAAAATCGGGTTTGATTTCATCACAGAAAGCAATCAATTTATTTACAGTTGTAGAAACAGTGGCGTAGCTCAGGGGGGGGGGGGGGGGGGGGGGGGGTTGCCCCCCCCCCCCCCCCCCCCTGATGAAAAAACTCAATTTGGGCCCCCGCCCCCACCCCCTAAAAAAAAAGGGGTGAGAAAAAAAGTAAATAGGGAAAAAATGAGAAAAAAGACCGAGGTTATTAGCCAAAAAGAAGGCAAAATTGTACATACATGTATATAGTACATTTACTGTGCGATTTTTTTTTACTGTGCGATTTTTTTGGACTGTGCAAAAATGTTGACCTTAACCACCCCCCCCCCCCCCCCCCACACACACTTACGTGAAATTCATGAGGTAAGTGACTTGAAAAAAAATTGGGGCAACCTTTTACGAAAATTTTAGATATTTTAAAAATTAATTTTAATTTTGCCCCCCCCCCCCCCCCTGAAAAAAATCCTAGCTACGTCACTGTGTAGAAATATATCCCATCTCCATTCACATAAAAGTGCTAGAAAATACAGCTAAAAACAAAATGTTCAAGTTTACAATATTCATCTTCAACGATTCTGGTTAAAAACTCGTTTTTATTTCATTACAGATAGCAATCAATTAATTTAAAGTTGTAGGCCTATTTAACGCAGTTATGAAATCCGAAGGAAAAAAGAAAGCCTTAGCCTACTTACACGAGCGGGCTCCGATCTTGCCTTGAAAAGTGAAGTATGCATGCTCCCTGTCCTAAAACATTGCACAAGCCCGCCCATATAGACGCGCCACCTGTCAAATTGATGAGCGGTAAACATCTCGTACCTTGATGTTTGCCGCCCATCAACTTAACAGGCTACATTTATAATAGATGAGTCTTCTGCGTGGTGGGTCTGTCTAAGAGATGCGCTTTGTGATATAGCCAAAGACATAAACAAATTGGTGAGAATTTAACAAATAGCATTGTGGTCCGTGTGAGAACCTCGATATTAAATGCAGTGAACTATTGTACTCCCCCAGTACATTATGGCTTTCAATATACATGTAGGGGCCTACAAAAAAAAAGTAGTGTTATTTCAATGAATTGGAATTGAATTAAATTTACAATTTTCCATTTCGATGCGTTGAATTGAAATTTAATTGGAAGTCATTTCAATCGTCGAGAATTGAATTGGAATTGAATCAAAATCAAAAATTACTTTTTAATTTCTTAAGGGAAAAAAAAGCAAATCGGAAAATTGAATTGGAATTTAAATAAAACAATTAAAATTAAAACGAGTTTCCCGTCACCGACCCACCACCCCCCCCTGTAAGTTTGAAAATGGCCAAAACTTTTAATTATTAATATTATGGAGTTTGCCCATCAAAATTTTTCATTGTCAAAATATTGATGATTTTAGCAGGTTTTTATTGCAGGGGTAGGGCATCAGGCAAATAATGACATTTTAGGATTCCCTTGTTAGTTCATTTCTTGGTGATTTCTTTCATTTTCCTGATAAAAAAACCAATTTGTCCCCTGTTCTAAAACATCTATAATTTTATAAAGAATCAAATAACAAACATATTGAAATTGTTATCTCAGTATTAACCTCAGTACTAGGCCTATATGACTTGAGAAAAATGTGACGGGAAACTCATAATTGAGTTTTAGGCTTATATTAACAATGCTCGTGACGCTGCAGCTTATTGTATCGTCGAGTTTAGATTAGGCGCATGTTATTTCTTAGGAATGTCCCTATGACTGAAAAAGATAAAATCATAAATGACACCTAAACCAAGCACAAAACGTGCTAAATTAACAGTATCCAGATGACACGATTAATCTACAGTTAGACAACCACCTGAAGATCACAATGCTCTCTGCAAATGATCAAGACAGCGTAAGTTCATCCCGCTCGGCTCAGTTCAGTGAACTTTTTTAATCCAAAGAAGCAATTGAGACTTTTCAACTTCTTTGGTATCATTATTGTACTATTTTTTGAGAATAGAATCCCAATTCATATTAATTATTTTCTACTGCATAGTATGATAGTATCCCGGTGGTTTCAGTCAACATTGACTTTGGGTACGCATGATCGTTCCAAAAATCACGGAAAAGGGGGGTTTTCTGTGCCACGTCCACGGATATGTCCTCGATTTCCAAAAATAAGGGGTCCTTTTGAAAGCTATGTCCCCAATTTCAAATTAGGGGTGTTTAGTTACCTGCACAACAGCAATATTTTCTAGAAAAATGGCTGAAATCACAATTTTACATGCACACAGGCAAATGTTTACATGCACAGAGCCAAAGTTACATGCATTTGTGCATGTAAAACCCCTCTATTTCGAACACTGGAAACGCCGTCAAATAGGGGGGTATTTCAAGATCCTGGAACGATCATGTGTTACCCCTCTGAATACGAAGAGAGAACACCGGGGATAGTATAATAGTGCATGCTCATCATGAGTCATGTGCTGGGATTACATTGATTTGAAGCAACCTCAGTCACAGTCTCATGAACATATTGAATAATATTATTACGGCCTTTGTAACTTTGTTAAAGTTTTTTACCTCATGACCTGATTTCGTGAATCCGGAAGAAAACAATAGAAAGAGAAAGTCGGGAAACGAAATAAAGCAAGCTGCCGGCAATTCAAACAGTTTGCAAAGTTCGTTGTCCCACCAGGAAGGCATGATTGGGGTCGATCACGGGGTCGATCATAGACGTGGGTCGATGTATCTTTGATTACACAAGTAGTATTTTAGTAACCGCTATGTTCCATTCCAACCTAGTCCTCGGTACCAAAATCTAGGATTTTGGTACTTACTCAAGGCACAGTGTTGAAGGGAACCAATTTAATAACCTAACCTAACCTAATTTAATAACCTAACCATTTTCTTGACCAGACTTATTGCATAGTCTATTAGCAATTGAGTCTCCTCCTGTGGAGGTCAATAAATTCTAGTTCTATTCATCCATTTATTAAGTTTTTAAGTTTATTGATTCTTTTGTCATGTTTGTTCTATGCTGGGCATGCATGGATTAACATAGGCCTAATCCCAACTTATCTTTTCTGGCATTTCTGGAGCAATCAATAACTTCTTTTCATAAGCATGATGCCTTATATAATTTATAAAGATGAGATGGATGCTGATTATGCAATCTGCCACAGATTAGTTTTTTTTACAAGCATGGACTTATTTTATAGACTGATTAAGTCTGATTAAGTATGTGTTTCAAGAGATGGTTATAGCTTCCACCTTTTTACACACTTGCCTGAATAAGTACCAAAATCCTAGATTTTGGTACCAAGGACTAATTCCAACCGTAGTCTCCCGTAGTTTAGACAATCAGTTTCAATTTTTACACTCACACTAACACTCACTGTGTTTAGCCTCAAAAATAGTTCGTCATACCACCAGGAAGGCTGTGTTGAGTGTTGGGTCATGTATACTGTAATATAGAAGTACATCTGACCACGGTTGTTCCAATCGTAGCACTATTCCGGGTTAAAAAATCTTCTGTAGATTCATCATGATCATGTACATGTATTAGTAATTTAAACATTCCCTTTGTTTACATTTAGTTCGTGACATTTCCCATCACACTTCACAGTTCAAAGTTCATGTCACGATCGATGATTAGCGTCGTGCGCAAACTTGCCCACATGCGCAGCAGTGATTGCGCGATGGCTGGAAACTTTTACACATTGAAAGTTGTCATCGATAGGAGTTATTTGATCGATAAATTAGTCCATTTTCATTGTCGATTTGCTTCCGATTTTGAGATCCATAGGTTCTATATATCCATATACAGTAGTAGCCACCATGTAATTTTCTCTAGTTTCTAGTAGAGGAACTCACTCAAAGGAAACAGAAGTAAACGACAGTTGACATCTTTATTCATGTTTAGCTGAGACGATAGAATGCGCAGTGATACTGTTGTTAAGAGTATAATCAGGGATACTATTAATTTTGGGATAGGAAAGTCCTATACTAACCCACGTAGCGAAAACGGCGCCGTTTGCATAAATTACATAAATTATGGTATTAATCATCGGAATGTGTCGGTGACCGGCGTTGAACGCGTTTAACAGTGTTTAACCAGGCTTAACGTAATATTTGGTCAGCATAGGTTTGAGGGATCCACAGACGACGGTGCGCTGCCACGCGAATTGTTTAGGCTAATGAAATATGATTCCCAGTTTCCCGTTTTCCTACCGACCCAACTTTTCAGTTTTACCAAAACTTTCATTATTTTGTGCAAAATTACATTTTCTGACAAACTTGAATACAAATCAAAACTTTTAGTGGCTCAAAATACCAGGCATATCTTCCTGTTGATTTTAATGGATTTTTATGGCAGTGGTGTCATGGTATATGGTTGATAATGAAATTGTTTGCATTACCTACTCAGATTTCAGATGTAATTTACGTTGCAATATTTCAGACAGATTTGTTGACATTTTCAATAACACATCTACAAATGCTTCCTTAATTGTTTTTCAAAGTGTTAAAGTGTTAATTAAGGTGTAATATTTACAAATCAATAGGTAGTTAGTAGTTAACACCCCTTTCAGATACAATAATGAAATTGGGTGAAATAATGAATAATGAATAATGAAATAGACACCTATACCCACTCTTTTAAAAATATGAAACGGGAAACTGGGAATCATATTTCATTAGCCAAACCTAAATGTTGAATACGTAAAAAATAAGGTGAATAACACGTAATCGCGAATGTTGCAAATTCATCATAATTAGAATAATTGTCATCGTTAACCGGGCGATGACTGTTAAAAATAATTCAAAATAGTGCACTCCCGTTGACATTATTGGGTCGTCTGAGAGACGCGTGGCCAGCGTCGTGTCGTCTGCTACAATCACGCCTGATCGGTATAGCGCCACCAGTTCTATGCCGACCAAATTTTAATCTAAAAGTGGTCTCCGATCGGCAAGCTCAGTGGCATACCCCTGATATCATATATAACATTATTGATGCGATGTGGTTGAACATATTAAAGTAGTTCACGATAATATGAAAAAATCAAATCTGATTTAAATTCACTGAAACCGAACAAACATGAGAGATTAAAAAAAATAGAAAAACAACGCAATCTTGTTTCCAGAAAGTTTAATAAATTAGTGATTGAAACCACTTTGAAATGTTTAGTACCGTAATCATCAGAGCTGAAGGGAAGTATGTAAATACTTTATGAAGTAATGTTTAGTACTATTTTATGAAAAGAAAGTATGAATATGAGTCAAAATTAATGAATTATCATTTTATTAATAATTGTATAATTCTACTCTAAAAAACACCGATGAGCTTGAACGTGATGGCGCTAAACCTTTTTCTTAAGGGAGCACATCACTAAGTCGGTCCCCATTGACTTTACACGCTACGTACTACAAATTCAAATCGCTGTATATCCATTTGTCAAGATTTTTTGCTAGAAGTCCGCAAAATTAAATGGTATGATTACGCGATTAATATTCGGTTAGGCCTATTACCCGTTCACACACCATGTGTGTAAATCGGCCCGTTACTTATATTATTTCAGCTAAAATCATCGAATTTTCTGTTCTAAACATTAAATATATAATTCATAAAATCCATAAAACACAAATTTGATATCATTACCCGTAAAATTGATGCCAATTTTGCACATGATTTATTTGGTCAAAAGGAACTATTACTGTACTCAAGTTTCGCCGGAAGTGCCGCGCAAAACCGACTTGGTGGTGTACTCCCTTAACAGCCGTCGAACTAAAGGAAGTTTGCCTAACTTTGCGATCGTTTGACTTTGATGCGGTCGGTGCTATCTATTTTGCCGAACTTCATGATGTTAACTATCAATCAGTTCCAAATTCACAGTTTGACCCCAGAGGACCCCTTCTTGACCTGACTTGGTCATGATGATGATGAGTATGGGTCAAAATTAATGAATTATCATTTATTATTAATTGTATAATTCTACTCTAAAAAACACCGATGAGCTTGTCACGTGATGGCGCTATAACCTTTTTCTTAAAGGCATATTATGTGATCTTTTCCAGAGAGCGCCCTCTATTCATGATTTTTTAAGAAAGTAGATTTTCTTGCATATTTACATTTCTGATCATAAATCGTACATACATTCCAAGTTACAGAGCGATACGATTCCTAATTACCTCATATGGTTTTAGAGTGAATTTAGAGTAAAAATATAAACTGTTTATTTTCACTCTAAAACCATGATTTTGAAGTAATTAAGAATCGTATCGCCCTGTAACTTGGAATGTATGTACGATTTATGATCAGAAATGTAAATCTGCAAGAAAATCTGCTTTCGATTTTTTTTTCGATGTTGAGGGCGTTCCCTGGAAAGATCACATAATATACCTTTGACAGCCGTCGACCAAAAGGAAGTTTGCCTAACTTTGCGATCGTTTGACTTTGATAGCGGTCGGTGCTATCTATTTTGCCGAACTTCATGATGTTAACTATCAATCAGTTCCAAATTCACAGTTTGACCCCTGATGGCCCCTTCTTGACCTTTGACTTAGTCGTGATGGTTGACTATTTTTTCTTACGTTATCAAAGCACATACTATGAAATAAATCCGGTCCAAATCGGAACATCTATTTAATTGTAGGCCTAGGCCTATCCCTGTGTAGGTCAATGACCCCTGTGATTTTTCATTTTAAAAACCGAATTAATATATATGCGTACGATCATAAGGAATGTTGACCGATTCTGACGATCCTAGGTCATTTCACTAAATTGCAAAAGCGTTTTGAGTGAAAATCACGTTTTGACCCCTAGTGACCCCTGTGTGACCTTTAACCCCAAACCGTGAACACCCTATATGAGAGTCTGGTGGGGGGTCCTACTGACCAAGTCTGGTGATTATAGCATGTAAACTGTAGGAGAAGCATTTTAAGTAATAGAAGTGAAAATTTACATTTTGACCCCTAGTGACCCCTTCTTGACCTTTGACCTGGTCAATATGATTAACTTATTTTCTTGGCTTATCAATCTAAACAAGTTGCAATAAACCCGGTCCAAATCGGAGCATGTCTTAACTTTACCCCTGTAAAGTTCAATGACCCCTATTGACCCCTTCTTGACCATCGACCTGGTCAATATGATTAACTTATTTTCTTATCTTATCAAACCAAACAAGATGCAATAAACTCGGTCTAAATCGGATCATGTCTTAACTTTTACCCCTGTAAAGTTCAATGACCCCTATTGACCCCTTCTTGACCTTTGACCTGGTCAATATGTTGACTTATTTTCTTGGCTCATCAATTCAAACAAGATGCAACAAACCCGGTCCCAATCGGAGCATGTATTAACTTTTACCTCTGTAAAGTTCAATGACCCCTAGTGACCCCTTCTTGACCTTTGACCTGGTCAATATGTTTAACTTATTTTCATGGCTCATCAATCCAAACAAGATGCAACAAACCCGGTTCAAATCGAAGCATGTCTTAACTTTTACCCCTGTAAAGTTCAATGACCCCTAGTGACCCCGTATGACATGTCACTTTTAATCGCTGAACACCCTATATGTGCATGGACCCAAGGAATCTTTTGACCAATTCTGATAATCATGGGCCATTTTCTCTTGAATAAATAGCATTTTAAGTGACTGGAGTGAAAATTGACATTTTGACCCCTAGTGACCCCAAATGATTTTTATTTTTAAAAACCGTTCTTTTGTGAATGCGTACGGTCAAAAGGAATATGTGGACCAATTTTGACGATCCTAGGTCATTTCACTAAATTGGAAATGCATTTTAAGTGAAAATCACCTTTTGACCCCTAGTGACCCCTGTGTGACCTTTGACCCCAAACTGTGAACACCCTATATGAAGGTTAGGTAGGGGGTTCTACTGACCAAGTTTGGTGATTGTAGCATGTAAACTGTAGAAAAAATAGCATTTTTTAGATGGGTTTGAGGAAAGAAAGAAAGAACTAGATCTAGTTCTGGTCTAAGACCAGGGCACCTTGATTTTTCATGTGTTAATGAACCCTAGTGACCCCATATGATATGTTAATTGTAATCCATGAAGACTCTATATGACATGTTTCACAGTAAAGTGCACATTGAGTGTCCAATAACTTTAAGTTTGGATATTTTTTTATCAGAGATATAAAATAAACATTTAGTAAGTTGATATTCAAATGCATGTTATTACTTCATAGAAAATGGTGTTTTGCATGTTGAAAATTATTAGTAAAAGTGTTTCTAGACCAAAAATGTACTACTAATGTTATGGTTATTGGACAGAAATAGTTCCCACTGTCTAAGACAGACATTAACCATAGCAAATCATTTGCTTGCTGTATTATGTAAGCAGTTTGCTTTCTTTCATTATTTTGTACACCACACAGATGATCTATATTCATGGGTAAATTAAAGCCCAGTTTTGTTAAAATATTTCACACCTACAATATTTTTAATGGTTCCTTTAACATTTGCTAATGTTACAGAAAACGCATGTCTTTCCTGGACAGACAAGTAACATTAGCAAATTTGTTCGTGCCAGTTACTACAGGTTTTTTGTCTTTCAAACATATTTTTTGGCCTAGTTTTGAGATGTGATGTTAAAATACCTGGGAATAGTTAGTTATTTTAAAAATAACAGCCAATATATTGATTTAAATTGTAAACCAGTACGTTGCTAGTGTTACAGTAAAAATGCTGCTAATGTTATTTTTTATGTTCTAAAAAGAGTAACATTAGCAGCATATTTTTGGCCTAGAAACACTTTTCAAAACCTTTTTCCAAATTATAAACACCATTTTCTGTGAAGCAATAACATACAGTTTAATATCAACTTAATTAATGATTATTTAATATATCTGATTAAGCAATATCCTTACTTAAAGGTTATTGGGAACTAAAAAGTGCACTTTACTGTGAAACATGTCATATGTGCATGGAGCAAGAGCATTTTAAGTGAAAATCACATATTGACCCCTAATGACCCTTTTATGACATTTTTCTCCAAGGTCATGATTGACTTTTTTCTTGTTTCATCCTGCAACATGAGATGCAACAAGTCCGATCAAAATAAGAGCATGTTTTACATGTTACTCTGTAAAATAGGTCAATGACCAAAAAAACACCATTGACCCTAGTTCATGTTTTACTTATCGAACAACATAAGATGCAACAACTCTGATCAAAATCAGAGCATGTCTTAAATGTCATGGTATTATAGCTCAATGACCTCTACTGACCTGTTCCTGACCTTTGACCCTTAGCCTTTGATCCCTAGGTCATGATTGATTTTTGTTCATGACTTATCAAACCAAACAGGATGAAACAAGTCCGGTCCAAATCGGAGCATGTCTCTCGTTTTACCCTTGTATAGGTCAATGACCCCTTGTGACCCCATATGAAATGTCACATTTTTTATTGCTGAATTTTCTATATGAACATGGACCCAAGGAATCCGTTGACCATTTCTGATGGTCATCAGTCATTTCCTCTATTTTGAGTGAAAGGGAAGCATTTAGCTCAGAAGGGTAGCCTGACATACAATTCAGACTCATACTGAAGACATGCCTTATCAATGTGAATATTGTCAGAATGCTTTGCTCAAAAGAGTAGGCTGACATTACATATACAGACACTCACTAAAGAGAGGTCATATAAGTGTGAATATTGTCAGAAATATTTTGTTCATAAGGGTTCATGACATTACACATGAATACAGACTCATACTGAAGAAAAGCCATATCAATGTGAATATTGCCAGAAAGCTTTGCTTGGAAGGGTAGCTTGACATTACACATACAGACAAACACTAAAGAGAAGTCATATCAATGTGAATATTGTCAGAAAAGTTTGCTTGGAGGGGTAGCCTGAAATAATAACATGTACTCATACTAAATACAGGTCATAAGCACGTGTCTTCCAATCAAGCTAAATTTCACCTGCCCGGCACAAAACAGGGGTGTGGGTCATATCCTTTTTTAAGAAATCAAAGGGGAGGGTTATAACTTATAAATTTTTTTTAGGAAATTGAAGGGTGGTCATGACTGTTTGGTACTAATATTTCAAACCAAAATCATGCCCAGGCTGACAGCATGCCCAGGCTGACAGCATGCCTAGGCTGACAGCATGCCCAGGCTGACAGCATGCCCAGGCTGACAGCATGCCCAGGCTGACAGGTCATAACTTTTTTTACATTCCAGAGGGGTGTCATAACTTTTAAGTATTTAGGGAAGGGGGGTGGTCATTTTTTGGGTTGTTGCTTTCTTCCAGCTACCCCCTCCCCTCCGGTAGAAATAATGAACGGTCCCTAATTGTATTGCTTTTTATGAGAGAAAGAAATGTTGATCAAGTTTGGATGAACATGATGAAGGAATGATTCTAAAAATTAATTTAATTACATTGTTACATTCTTAAATCTTCTACTGAAATATTAAATGACCAATCTACAGGGTGACCCAGAAAATGTTGAACCCAAAAATCACAAACTTAAAAAAAAAAAATGAAAAATGAAAATAAATAAACATGGCATTTTGTTTTCAACAATTATGTGAACAATTCATTCAGCTTTCTGGAGAACTTTAGATCATGTAAATTGGCCTTACCAAACTAAAGATACACTTGATTGTGTGACAGGGGGTGTTTTCGCTCTTTTGTAAAAGTGAAAAAATTGTAACTTGGTTCAAATATGAAACTTAATTCTGTTCTAAGTACGGTGAGTTAAGTAATCTTTTCTTTTGATCTGTATTATTAAATTAACATTTTCAAATGAAGTCAAGGGGACTTCAGTTTTTGTTTTCAACGTCTCTTATATAATAATAATATTGATTTACATAATAAATGAATATTGATGAGATACTGTGCATAATAATTTATAAAGTTCAATGCACGGTTTCAAACAGGCACTTGTTCTGCTCATGGAGCATGAAACCATTTTTTTGCACTTCACTCACACTTCAAAACAACACTTCTTACAAAATTACATGTATTTTAAGTTTCGTGTGGCCTATAGTTATGATCTAAAATGTTTCAGAAAGTTAAATGTATGGTGCATATAGCTGGTGAACGAGTGATGCAATATTTTGTTATTTTAATGGTAAAAAGAAATATTGAATTTTGTGATTTTTGGGTTCAACATTTTCTGGGTCACCCTGTAGGTGTTCTTTTCATCAGGTTACTATAATCAAAACAAAGAATTCTCGATCAAAACATTTATTCCAGTCACGCCAGCGTTCATCCAAATGTTGATCGCAGTGTGATGAGCCCTTGACAACCACGCCACAACGCGATCGGGCGTTCTTACATAATTGTCCAATCACGCAGCGTGGGGTCTTGTTGATGAGAGCTCCGATTGGTCAATTACCTATTTTGTTTTCAAGTAGGCCTATGTCACACCTTCCGTTTTTACTGCGCCCTTGCCATCGCGATTGACGCGGTCACGCACGATACGCCCCAGTCGCATGGTACACTGAGGAATCGTATACGATTTGATCGAGAATTCTTTGTTTTGATTATAGTATGTGTTTGGATTTTTCAATGGCGTGCTAATGTACGATCAAAAAATAAAATAGGAGGTACCTGTTATTGTCTTTGTGTTATTGTAGTAGGCCTACTGATATTACAGGGACCAGGTATTGTGTTGTTTTAATTTAAAATACTACAGCAATTTTTCCTTCAAACCTTTATCTGAGTATTTAATGAAAACGATAACTGATCATTATTTTGTTAATGAATTAATATTATCCGCGTAGCAAAAAATCAACTTTCCCCTGATGTGAGCCGTGTCTGCCGTTGTCTCAGTACGAGCTACCCCGCTACTGATAAAGTAGCCGGCATGCCCAGACAGGACAGCATGCCCAGGCTGACAGGGTGTTATAACTGTATTCTACATTCCAGAGGGGAATGTCATAACTTTTAAGTACTTAGGGAAGGGGGGGGGGGGTCATTTTTTGGGGTTGTTGCTTTCTTTCAGCTACCCCCCCCCCCCCCCCCCCCCCCTCCCCTCCGGTAGAAATAATGAACGGTCCCTAATTGTATTGCTTTTATGAGAGAAAAAATGTTGATCAAGTTTGGATGAACATGATGAAGGAATGATTCTAAAAAAAAAATTACATTCTTAAATCTTCTACTGAAATATTAAATGACCGATCTAGAGGTATTCTTTTCATGATCAGGTGCACTGTGCAGAATCAGACAATACTACGAAATCTGACTAATGTATGATCAAAAAATAAAATAGGAGGTACCTATTATTGTCTTAGTGTTATTGTAGTACTGATATTACAGGGGCCAGGTATCGTGTTATTTTTATATACAAGTATACATTTTTGGAAAGGATTTCTTTTGACAATTTTTTTTCTCGAACAAGCTAAAAAAATAATTTTGAGTAAAAAATGCCCAAAATTGCTTGATTATAATGTTACATGGATGTAACTTATCTATGGTTTGAGCATTGCCGCAATATCAAGGATTTAGCTCTATGGAAATCAGTCAGCTCATGAAATAATTAAAGTACACAATTAGAATCCTATAAAATAACAGTAGGCTATGATCATATTTCCACCGTAATGCTGAAACTGTTACAATTTGGCCAGCCATATAAGCCTGGGAGCAATTTAAGGGGGTGGGGGGTGGGGGGGGGGGGGGGCGGCCTCGAGGAAGTTTTTGATAAATTTATTTGAATTTTGTGAGTGCTATAATTATTGAACTATTAATCAAATGCATATAAAAAGTATAAATTTTTGGAAATTAATGGATCAGAGAATACAAATTTGGTGTCAATGTTGATTTTTTGAGAAAATCACAAAATTTACTTTTTTGACCCAAATTTGTTTGAACAAAGCTAACAAAAATAATTGTGAGTACAAAATGCCCAAATTGCTTGATTATGATATAAAGACACTAACTTACGGACACATTTCTTGTTTTAATTAACCTAATCTAATATATTTTGACCAAAAAGTGGAAAAAATGGAAACTTTTTTTCGGTACTTTTTAGTCAAAATTTCAAAAAATATCAAGATTACAAATTTTAAAAAAATTGGGTGCAATAAATAAAAAGAAACTGGCCATTGAATAATAAAATGGGATGCATGTTCATGGGGGCGGCTTTCTTAGAGAGCTAGCAGAACGTGTTAAAGCCAAGTTGGGCACACACACAAACACCTGATAATCATAGGGTGTGCTAATATCTATATAAATATACATATTATATTTTAGAAGGCCTGAGTGGCATTGTGGCCAGGCGCGTACCGCGGCATGTGAGCCGGGGGGGGGGGGCAGAAGTATGTCGTCCCGGTAGTGGCGTATCGTCCCGGTAGTGCGTAAATGTTCGTAAAAGGTTGCCCCAATTTTTTTCCCAGTCAGTCACCTCGTGAATTTCACGTAAGTGGGGGGGGGGGGGGGGGGGGGGTAGGGTCAAAAAAATGTGCACGGTCACAAAATTTCGCACAGTCACACATTTTTGCACGGTCACAATTTTTCGCACGGTCACAAAATTTCGCACGGTCACAAAATTTTGCAAGTCCAAAAAGCACAACAGTCAACAAATAATGCCAAATCCTAAGTGTTTTATGTCATTTTTTTTCCTTATACAAATTTAGCGTCCCGGTATTGGGAATTTGCGTCCCGGTAATTGGAGCCAGGGGGGCAACTTGCCCCCCCTGCCCCCCCGGTCGGTACGCCACTGATTGTGGCATACCGTACATACATAAATACATGGGGCAATGTGGCGCACTAGTTAGGAGCGCTCATATACTACTGTGTACCGTTAGTTCTGTTGGTGGATCGTTTCAGCATTGAGTTCAATACGATACCAACCATGCAGATTGAAGTACATGAGGCATGCTCATAGTGCACCGTGGTTCGGAAGTCGCATACAAATGATCATGGTCTTGTGTATAGGAAGATCTATCCCCTAGCACGTTAAAAGGAATAAATATGAATGAATGAATGAAAGGTCACAGACTCCTTCGTATTAAAGAGTAGGGGATCGGTCCGTGTCTGTACGCTCATGTTTGTATTCCTAGGTTCCATGGATACATTGTGCGAGTATAGGCCGGGGCGGACCTACGTCATGCCGGTGAAATTCAATTAAGCAACCGCACATTGCGCCTACTGCGGATTCAAGTGCGTAAACCTGAGCTTTGACTGAGTGCGCGCATGGAATGTTTTGCTTTATGAAACACTTGTTGCCAAGCAAATTTGGTAAAAATAGCTCAAAGTGCCTGTATGTCCGCACCATCCTATACTCAACAAGAGGCTCCTGCACAGTATAGGTCGGCTCGGTCATATGGGTACTTTTTACCGTTTGCCGATGACAACAAAACAGATGTTTTATTAAGTTTAAATTAAAGCTCTTCTCGACCATACCCCCACCATACCCTAGGGACCGTGTCGGGGTGTGTATGTAAACATGGTATAAGAGGCTCTTGACTTTGGTTTGTGGTCAACGGCATGTGACGTCACTCCGGGACGACCTATATAGGAAGATGACGATGATGGAATGGCGACATTGAGTTGACAAAACAACATCTACATCAATACTCGGCGAAATCCATAAGTCAGGGAACGCCAAGACCCCAGTTTCCTTGGGTTGGGATGTGTGTACAGACCGGGATGATCCTCTACTCTACTCTTTACGAAGGAATCTGTGACTTTTAACGTGCACCATATTTGGACAATGTAATTCAGTTCGGTAGAATTCATCATCAATTCATACGGTCTTGTATTTCAAATACCACTCAGAAATCTGATACATGTACGTCAGCCTATAATATAGCCTATATGAAATATGAATTAAGCTTACTTTTAGGTGCTTGAAATCCAAGGACTTCTGTCTGTGTGCGTACTTTTTCGGAACATATTTCACGACTAATTGCTCTATACATTTATTTGTATGTACTTGAACCATCATGGATCTATATTATTTGTGTCTTGAACATTAAAAACATCATTGAAATATCGAAATTTGAAGAATCATATGTTTAATAGAATCACGTAAACTTTGACCTTTCGTTACGTTGCTATGGAAACGGCGGTGCAGTATGGAATTTTTTTAATTCTGCGCAGTTAGAATCTCAAAAATGAAAGTGACTATATGCAGGACTAGTGTTGCCATATTGTCTACATGTATCACGGAGCAGAATCTAATTAAATTTCACCGCACGACGGTCTTGTATGTAGACCGGTCACATTATACGTAAAGAATAATAGTACTTGAGCAAGCTATTGCACAAAGAGGAACAAAAGTTCAGAATTATATCCCCATTTTTTATGTCATACTCACCTTTTTGGAGATTCAAAGATGCAAACAATGTTCAAGACGGGGTTCAAGAACTAGTTGAATATCAAATATAAACTTTCAATGTGTCTGTAAAAACAGAATGTGGCCAAATGGGGCGCTTTCGTACTTTTGGAATGATTCTTTCTTAAACTGCCAGTTGATTAATTACTTTAATATCAAATGCGATTTATTAAATGTTGCTAGTACCTCGGTTTGGCCGCCATATTGGGCTACTTTTGACTTATTTACGGCTTTTCTCAAGAATATCATGAACATTTCCAGATGAATAACTCTAGTGAGCACATTTAACATGACAGTTTTAAGTGCTTTAAACCCTATATGTACATGGATGTAAGGAATCTTTTGACCAATTCTGACAGTAATCAAACATTTCCTGATATAGCAGAAGCATTTTGAATGAAAGTAGTGACAATTTACATTTTGACCCCTAGTGACCCCAAATATTGTTTAATTTCAAAAACCTTTCTTTTGTAGATGCGTACGGTCAAAAGGAATATGTGGACCAATTTTGACGATCCTAGGTCATTTCACTAAATTGGAAATGCGTTTTAAGTGAAAATCACGTTTTGACCACTAGTGACCTTTATGTGACCTTTGACCCCTAACTTTGAAGACCCTATATGTAAGTCAGGTAGGGGGTCCTACTGACCAAGTTTGGTGATTGTAGCATGTAAACTGTAGAAAAAATAGCATTTTGTAGATGGGTTTGATAGAAAGAAAGAAACAGTACAGATACAGTACCTCGATTTTTGAAAAAATCAAGGTAAGAAGAAAGAAACGGCAGAGATAGAGAACCTTGATTTTTGAAAAATCAAGGTAAGAAACGGCAGAGATAGAATACCTCGATTTTTTGAAAAAATCAAGGTAACTAGATCTTGCTCCGGTCAAAGACCAGGCTACCTTGATTTTTCTTTGAGAAAATGATCCCTAGTGACCCCTTCTTGACCTTTGACCTGATTAAAATGATTGACTTATTTTCTTGGCTCATCAATCCAAACAAGATGCAACAAATCCGGTCCAAATCGGATCATGTCTTAAATTTTACCCCTTTAAAGTTCAATGACCCCTTTTGACCCCTTCTTGACCTTTGACCTGGTCAATATAATTGAATTATTTTCTTGGCTCATCAAATCAAACAAGATGCAACAAACCCGGTCAAAATCGAACCATGTCTTTACTTTTACCCCTGTAAAGTTCAATGACCCCTATTGACCCTTCGTGACCTTTGACCTGGTCAATATGATTTATTTATTTTCTTTGCTCATCAATCCAAACAAGATGCAACAAACCCCGTCCAAATCGGAGCATGTCTTAACTTTTACCTCTGTAATGTTCAATGACCCCTAGTGACCCCTTCTTGACCTTTGACCTGGTCAATATGATTGACCTTTTTTCTTTGCTCATCAATCCAAACAAGATGCAACAAACCCGGTCCAAATCGGAGCATGTCTAAACTTTTACCCCTGTAAAGTTCAATGACCCCTAGTGACCCGGTATGACATGTCACTTTTAATCGCTGAACACCCTATATATGCATGGACCCAAGGAATCTTTTGACCAATTCTGATAATCATGGGTCATTTCCTCTTGAAAAAATAGCATTTTAAGTGACTGGAGTGAAAATTGACATTTTGACCCCTAGTGACCCCAAATGATTTTTAATTTTAAAAACCGTTCTTTTGTACATGCGTACGGTCAAAAGGAATATGTGGACCAATTTTGACGATCCTAGGTCATTTCACTAAATTGGAAATGCGTTTTAAGTGAAAATCACCTTTTGACCCCTAGTGACCCCTTCTTGACCTTTGACCTGGTCAATATGATTGACTTATTTTCTTGGCTCATCAAATTAAACAAGATGCAACAAACCGCGTCCAAATCGGAGCATGTCTTAACTTTTACCCCTGTGAAGTTCAATGACCCCTAGTGACCCCGTATGACATGTCACTTTTAATCGCTGAACACCCTATATGTGCATGGACCCAAGGAATCTTTTGACCAATTCTGATAATCATGGGCCATTTTCTCTTGAATAAATAGCATTTTAAGTGACTGGAGTGAAAATTGACATTTTGACCCCTAGTGACCCCAAAAGATTTTTAATTTAAAAAACCTTTCTTTTGTACATGCGTACGGTCAAAAGGAATATGTGGATCAATTTTGACGATCCTAGGTCATTTCACTAAATTGGAAATGCGTTTTAAGTGAAAATCACCTTTTGACCCCTAGTGACCCCTTTTTGACCTTTGACCTGGTCAATATGATTAACTTATTTTCATGGCTTATCAATCCAAACAAGATGCAACAAACCCGGTTCAAATCGGAGCATGTCTTAACTTTTACCCCTGTAAAGTTCAATGACCCCTAGTGACCCCGTATGACATGTCACTTTTAATTGCTGAACACCCTATATGTGCATGGACCCAAGGAATCTTTTGACCAATTCTGATAATCATGGGCCATTTTCTCTTGAAAAAATAGCATTTTAAGTGACTGGAGTGAAAATTGACATTTTGACCCCTAGTGACCCCAAATGATTTTTATTTTTAAAAACCGTTCTTTTGTAAATGCGTACGGTCAAAAGGAATATGTGGACCAATTTTGACGATCCTAGGTCATTTCACTAAATTGGAAATGCGTTTTAAGTGAAAATCACCTTTTGACCCCTAGTGACCCCTGTGTGACCTTTGACCCCAAACTGTGAACACCCTATATGAAGGTTAGGTGGGGGGTTCTACTGACCAAGTTTGGTGATTGTAGCATGTAAACTGTAGAAAAAATAGCATTTTTTAGATGGGTTTGAGGAAAGAAAAAAAAAAAAAAAAAAGAAGAAACACGACAGATACAATACCTGGATTTTTGAAAAAATCAAGGTAAAGAAACGGCAGAGATAGAGTACCTCGATTTTTGAAAAAATCAAGGTAACTAGACAGGACTTGTGCTTCGAGAAGCACGAATATTGGTTTTGTTAATTAATTACAATAGGTCAATGACCCTTAGTGACCCTAGAAGCATTTTTTAATTAAGAAATTGTTTTATTTTCAATTAAACTTGTTAATAACTTACATAAAATACAATGCGTGACCAATCATAGAACATAAAAAGACTTAGATGACAAACGTGTTATTGTATACAATTTAATAATAAATCCAGTTGTTCCTGACTATTTATTTATTAACCTCTACACTGTAGATAGGTGTAATGAGTGTTTATTAGCCACGAGACTGTATACGGTAGTTGCAGTTGTTGTTCATAATCGTCAGACTGTCCGTGGATATAGTGATTGTTAGTTAGTCACCAGATGTACATTGAAAATCTGACAAGCGGTCATTGACCCCTTGTGACCCCATATGACATGTTAATTTTAATAGCTGTTTACGTGAAATAACTGAATATTCACATTTTGACCTCTAGTGACCCCTTGTTGACCTTTGACCTAATTGTACTGATGGACATATTTTCTTGGCTCATCAAACCAAACAAGATAAAACAAGTCCGGTCCAAATCGGACAATGTCTTAACTTTTACGCCTGTAAAGTTCAATGACCCCTAGTGACCCCATATGACATGTGAATTTTAATAGCAGGAGACCCTATGTGCACATGGTCATAAGGAATCATTTGACTAATTGTGGCGATTGTAACATGTAAACTGTAGGAGGAGTAGCGTTTTTAAGGATATTCACATTTTGACCTCTAGTGACCCCTTGTTGACCTTTGAACTAATTCAAATGGTTGACTTATTTTCTTGGCTCATCAAACCAAACAAGATTTTAAAGTTCAGTCCAAATCGGACAATGTCTTAACTTTTATGCCTGTAAAGTTCAATGACCCCTAGTGACCCCATATGACATGTGAATTTTAATCGCTGGAGACCCTATATGCACATGGTCATAAGGAACCATTTGACCAATTGTGGCGTAGAAAGAAACGGCAGAGATACAGAACCTCGATTTTTGGGAAAAATCAAGGTAAAGATTAGTCTCAACACGTTTTTGTCCTCTGGGGCGTGCCATAGTTTGGCACGATTTTATGATAAGAAAAGATTATTTGTGCATCCCCTTTTTCTCAAATAATTTGTTAATCCTTTATATGATTTGCTGATTCTGTCACTACTTATGTCTTTTGTAGTACTGAGTCCGAAGATGTTTGAATGGAAATCTAACTCCATTTCCGCTTTATGATATTAATTTTTTGGCATTAATTCAAACTTCTATTACAAATTTGTTGATAGAATGCCGTATATGACATTATACGGATATCAACACGACATGGACAGAGCGGCAATCATTAATATAAAGACACACAGGGTAAAATGTAAGACTTGCTCCGATTTTGACCGGTGATGGCTTATTTTGTAGGCATTGATGAGACAAGAAAAAAAGTCAGTCATTTTTTTGGGGTCAAAGGTCAAGAAAAGGTCACTAGGGGTCCTAATGTAGTAAACATTTACATTTTGACCCCTAGTGACCCCTTCTTGACCTTTGACCTGGTCAATATGATTGACTTATTTTCTTGGCTCATCAAACCAAACAAGATGTCAAAGTTTGGTCCAAATCGGACAATGTCTTAACTTTTATGCCTGTAAAGTTCAATGACCCCTAGTGACCCCATATGACATGTGAATTTTAATAGCAGGAGACCCTATATGCACATGGTCATAAGGAATCATTTGACCAAGTATGGTGATTGTAACATGTAAACTGTAGGAGAAGTAGCATTTTAAAGGAGCGTTTGGAAGAAAGAAATCTGAGGAGCACAGTATATTGGTTTGCTGCGCAAAACCAATATAAAGACACACAGGGTAAAATGTAAGACTTGCTCCGATTTTGACCGGTGATGGCTCATTTTGTAGGCATTGATGAGACAAGAAAAAAAGTCAATCATTTTTTGGGGGTCAAAGGTCAAGAAAAGGTCACTAGGGGTCCTAATGTAGTAAACATTTACATTTTGACCCCTAGTGACCCCTTCTTGACCTTTGACCTGGTCAATATGATTGACTTATTTTCTTGGCTCATCAAACCAAACAAGATGTCAAAGTTTGGTCCAAATCGGACAATGTCTTAACTTTTATGCCTGTAAAGTTCAATGACCCCTAGTGACCCCATATGACATGTGAATTTTAATAGCAGGAGACCCTATATGCACATGGTCATAAGGAATCATTTGACTAATTGTGGCGATTGTAACATGTAAACTGTAGGAGGAGTAGCGTTTTTAAGGATATTCACATTTTGACCTCTAGTGACCCTTGTTGACCTTTGACCTAATTCAAATGATTGACTTATTTTCTTGGCTCATCAAATCAAACAAGATGTCAAAGTTTCGTCCAAATCGGACAATGTCTTAACTTTTATGCCTGTAAAGTTCAATGACCCCTAGTGACCCCATATGACATGTGAATTTTAATCGCAGGAGACCCTATATGCACATGGTCATAAGGAATCATTTGACCAAGTATGGTGATTGTAACATGTAAACTGTAGGAGAAGTAGCGTTTTTAAGGATATTCACGTTTTGACCTCTAGTGACCCCTTGTTGACCTTTGACCTAATTCAAATGATTGACTTATTTTCTTGGCTCATCAAACCAAACAAGATGTCAAAGTTTGGTCCAAATCGGACAATGTCTTAACTTTTATGCCTGTAAAGTTCAATGACCCCTAGTGACCCCATATGACATGTGAATTTTAATAGCAGGAGACCCTATATGCACATGGTCATAAGGAATCATTTGACCAAGTATGGTGATTGTAACATGTAAACTGTAGGAGAAGTAGCATTTTAAAGGAGCGTTTGGAAGAAAGAAATCTGAGGAGCACAGTATATTGGTTTGCTGCGCAAAACCAATATAAAGACACACAGGGTAAAATGTAAGACTTGCTCCGATTTTGACCGGTGATGGCTCATTTTGTAGGCATTGATGAGACAAGAAAAAAAGTCAATCATTTTTTGGGGGTCAAAGGTCAAGAAAAGGTCACTAGGGGTCCTAATGTAGTAAACATTTACATTTTGACCCCTAGTGACCCCTTCTTGACCTTTGACCTGGTCAATATGATTGACTTATTTTCTTGGCTCATCAAACCAAACAAGATGTCAAAGTTTGGTCCAAATCGGACAATGTCTTAACTTTTATGCCTGTAAAGTTCAATGACCCCTAGTGACCCCATATGACATGTGAATTTTAATAGCAGGAGACCCTATATGCACATGGTCATAAGGAATCATTTGACTAATTGTGGCGATTGTAACATGTAAACTGTAGGAGGAGTAGCGTTTTTAAGGATATTCACATTTTGACCTCTAGTGACCCTTGTTGACCTTTGACCTAATTCAAATGATTGACTTATTTTCTTGGCTCATCAAATCAAACAAGATGTCAAAGTTTCGTCCAAATCGGACAATGTCTTAACTTTTATGCCTGTAAAGTTCAATGACCCCTAGTGACCCCATATGACATGTGAATTTTAATCGCAGGAGACCCTATATGCACATGGTCATAAGGAATCATTTGACCAAGTATGGTGATTGTAACATGTAAACTGTAGGAGAAGTAGCGTTTTTAAGGATATTCACGTTTTGACCTCTAGTGACCCCTTGTTGACCTTTGACCTAATTCAAATGATTGACTTATTTTCTTGGCTCATCAAACCAAACAAGATGTCAAAGTTTGGTCCAAATCGGACAATGTCTTAACTTTTATGCCTGTAAAGTTCAATGACCCCTAGTGACCCCATATGACATGTGAATTTTAATAGCAGGAGACCCTATATGCACATGGTCATAAGGAATCATTTGACCAAGTATGGTGATTGTAACATGTAAACTGTAGGAGAAGTAGCATTTTAAAGGAGCGTTTGGAAGAAAGAAATCTGAGGAGCACAGTATATTGGTTTGCTGCGCAAAACCAATATAAAGACACACAGGGTAAAATGTAAGACTTGCTCCGATTTTGACCGGTGATGGCTCATTTTGTAGGCATTGATGAGACAAGAAAAAAAGTCAATCATTTTTTGGGGGTCAAAGGTCAAGAAAAGGTCACTAGGGGTCCTAATGTAGTAAACATTTACATTTTGACCCCTAGTGACCCCTTCTTGACCTTTGACCTGGTCAATATGATTGACTTATTTTCTTGGCTCATCAAACCAAACAAGATGTCAAAGTTTGGTCCAAATCGGACAATGTCTTAACTTTTATGCCTGTAAAGTTCAATGACCCCTAGTGACCCCATATGACATGTGAATTTTAATAGCAGGAGACCCTATATGCACATGGTCATAAGGAATCATTTGACTAATTGTGGCGATTGTAACATGTAAACTGTAGGAGGAGTAGCGTTTTTAAGGATATTCACATTTTGACCTCTAGTGACCCTTGTTGACCTTTGACCTAATTCAAATGATTGACTTATTTTCTTGGCTCATCAAATCAAACAAGATGTCAAAGTTTCGTCCAAATCGGACAATGTCTTAACTTTTATGCCTGTAAAGTTCAATGACCCCTAGTGACCCCATATGACATGTGAATTTTAATCGCAGGAGACCCTATATGCACATGGTCATAAGGAATCATTTGACCAAGTATGGTGATTGTAACATGTAAACTGTAGGAGAAGTAGCGTTTTTAAGGATATTCACGTTTTGACCTCTAGTGACCCCTTGTTGACCTTTGACCTAATTCAAATGATTGACTTATTTTCTTGGCTCATCAAACCAAACAAGATGTCAAAGTTTGGTCCAAATCGGACAATGTCTTAACTTTTATGCCTGTAAAGTTCAATGACCCCTAGTGACCCCATATGACATGTGAATTTTAATAGCAGGAGACCCTATATGCACATGGTCATAAGGAATCATTTGACCAAGTATGGTGATTGTAACATGTAAACTGTAGGAGAAGTAGCATTTTAAAGGAGCGTTTGGAAGAAAGAAATCTGAGGAGCACAGTATATTGGTTTGCTGCGCAAAACCAATATAAAGACACACAGGGTAAAATGTAAGACTTGCTCCGATTTTGACCGGTGATGGCTCATTTTGTAGGCATTGATGAGACAAGAAAAAAAGTCAATCATTTTTTGGGGGTCAAAGGTCAAGAAAAGGTCACTAGGGGTCCTAATGTAGTAAACATTTACATTTTGACCCCTAGTGACCCCTTCTTGACCTTTGACCTGGTCAATATGATTGACTTATTTTCTTGGCTCATCAAACCAAACAAGATGTCAAAGTTTGGTCCAAATCGGACAATGTCTTAACTTTTATGCCTGTAAAGTTCAATGACCCCTAGTGACCCCATATGACATGTGAATTTTAATAGCAGGAGACCCTATATGCACATGGTCATAAGGAATCATTTGACTAATTGTGGCGATTGTAACATGTAAACTGTAGGAGGAGTAGCGTTTTTAAGGATATTCACATTTTGACCTCTAGTGACCCTTGTTGACCTTTGACCTAATTCAAATGATTGACTTATTTTCTTGGCTCATCAAATCAAACAAGATGTCAAAGTTTCGTCCAAATCGGACAATGTCTTAACTTTTATGCCTGTAAAGTTCAATGACCCCTAGTGACCCCATATGACATGTGAATTTTAATCGCAGGAGACCCTATATGCACATGGTCATAAGGAATCATTTGACCAAGTATGGTGATTGTAACATGTAAACTGTAGGAGAAGTAGCGTTTTTAAGGATATTCACGTTTTGACCTCTAGTGACCCCTTGTTGACCTTTGACCTAATTCAAATGATTGACTTATTTTCTTGGCTCATCAAACCAAACAAGATGTCAAAGTTTGGTCCAAATCGGACAATGTCTTAACTTTTATGCCTGTAAAGTTCAATGACCCCTAGTGACCCCATATGACATGTGAATTTTAATAGCAGGAGACCCTATATGCACATGGTCATAAGGAATCATTTGACCAAGTATGGTGATTGTAACATGTAAACTGTAGGAGAAGTAGCATTTTAAAGGAGCGTTTGGAAGAAAGAAATCTGAGGAGCACAGTATATTGGTTTGCTGCGCAAAACCAATATAAAGACACACAGGGTAAAATGTAAGACTTGCTCCGATTTTGACCGGTGATGGCTCATTTTGTAGGCATTGATGAGACAAGAAAAAAAGTCAATCATTTTTTGGGGGTCAAAGGTCAAGAAAAGGTCACTAGGGGTCCTAATGTAGTAAACATTTACATTTTGACCCCTAGTGACCCCTTCTTGACCTTTGACCTGGTCAATATGATTGACTTATTTTCTTGGCTCATCAAACCAAACAAGATGTCAAAGTTTGGTCCAAATCGGACAATGTCTTAACTTTTATGCCTGTAAAGTTCAATGACCCCTAGTGACCCCATATGACATGTGAATTTTAATAGCAGGAGACCCTATATGCACATGGTCATAAGGAATCATTTGACTAATTGTGGCGATTGTAACATGTAAACTGTAGGAGGAGTAGCGTTTTTAAGGATATTCACATTTTGACCTCTAGTGACCCTTGTTGACCTTTGACCTAATTCAAATGATTGACTTATTTTCTTGGCTCATCAAATCAAACAAGATGTCAAAGTTTCGTCCAAATCGGACAATGTCTTAACTTTTATGCCTGTAAAGTTCAATGACCCCTAGTGACCCCATATGACATGTGAATTTTAATCGCAGGAGACCCTATATGCACATGGTCATAAGGAATCATTTGACCAAGTATGGTGATTGTAACATGTAAACTGTAGGAGAAGTAGCGTTTTTAAGGATATTCACGTTTTGACCTCTAGTGACCCCTTGTTGACCTTTGACCTAATTCAAATGATTGACTTATTTTCTTGGCTCATCAAACCAAACAAGATGTCAAAGTTTGGTCCAAATCGGACAATGTCTTAACTTTTATGCCTGTAAAGTTCAATGACCCCTAGTGACCCCATATGACATGTGAATTTTAATAGCAGGAGACCCTATATGCACATGGTCATAAGGAATCATTTGACCAAGTATGGTGATTGTAACATGTAAACTGTAGGAGAAGTAGCATTTTAAAGGAGCGTTTGGAAGAAAGAAATCTGAGGAGCACAGTATATTGGTTTGCTGCGCAAAACCAATATAAAGACACACAGGGTAAAATGTAAGACTTGCTCCGATTTTGACCGGTGATGGCTCATTTTGTAGGCATTGATGAGACAAGAAAAAAAGTCAATCATTTTTTGGGGGTCAAAGGTCAAGAAAAGGTCACTAGGGGTCCTAATGTAGTAAACATTTACATTTTGACCCCTAGTGACCCCTTCTTGACCTTTGACCTGGTCAATATGATTGACTTATTTTCTTGGCTCATCAAACCAAACAAGATGTCAAAGTTTGGTCCAAATCGGACAATGTCTTAACTTTTATGCCTGTAAAGTTCAATGACCCCTAGTGACCCCATATGACATGTGAATTTTAATAGCAGGAGACCCTATATGCACATGGTCATAAGGAATCATTTGACTAATTGTGGCGATTGTAACATGTAAACTGTAGGAGGAGTAGCGTTTTTAAGGATATTCACATTTTGACCTCTAGTGACCCTTGTTGACCTTTGACCTAATTCAAATGATTGACTTATTTTCTTGGCTCATCAAATCAAACAAGATGTCAAAGTTTCGTCCAAATCGGACAATGTCTTAACTTTTATGCCTGTAAAGTTCAATGACCCCTAGTGACCCCATATGACATGTGAATTTTAATCGCAGGAGACCCTATATGCACATGGTCATAAGGAATCATTTGACCAAGTATGGTGATTGTAACATGTAAACTGTAGGAGAAGTAGCGTTTTTAAGGATATTCACGTTTTGACCTCTAGTGACCCCTTGTTGACCTTTGACCTAATTCAAATGATTGACTTATTTTCTTGGCTCATCAAACCAAACAAGATGTCAAAGTTTGGTCCAAATCGGACAATGTCTTAACTTTTATGCCTGTAAAGTTCAATGACCCCTAGTGACCCCATATGACATGTGAATTTTAATAGCAGGAGACCCTATATGCACATGGTCATAAGGAATCATTTGACCAAGTATGGTGATTGTAACATGTAAACTGTAGGAGAAGTAGCATTTTAAAGGAGCGTTTGGAAGAAAGAAATCTGAGGAGCACAGTATATTGGTTTGCTGCGCAAAACCAATATAAAGACACACAGGGTAAAATGTAAGACTTGCTCCGATTTTGACCGGTGATGGCTCATTTTGTAGGCATTGATGAGACAAGAAAAAAAGTCAATCATTTTTTGGGGGTCAAAGGTCAAGAAAAGGTCACTAGGGGTCCTAATGTAGTAAACATTTACATTTTGACCCCTAGTGACCCCTTCTTGACCTTTGACCTGGTCAATATGATTGACTTATTTTCTTGGCTCATCAAACCAAACAAGATGTCAAAGTTTGGTCCAAATCGGACAATGTCTTAACTTTTATGCCTGTAAAGTTCAATGACCCCTAGTGACCCCATATGACATGTGAATTTTAATAGCAGGAGACCCTATATGCACATGGTCATAAGGAATCATTTGACTAATTGTGGCGATTGTAACATGTAAACTGTAGGAGGAGTAGCGTTTTTAAGGATATTCACATTTTGACCTCTAGTGACCCTTGTTGACCTTTGACCTAATTCAAATGATTGACTTATTTTCTTGGCTCATCAAATCAAACAAGATGTCAAAGTTTCGTCCAAATCGGACAATGTCTTAACTTTTATGCCTGTAAAGTTCAATGACCCCTAGTGACCCCATATGACATGTGAATTTTAATCGCAGGAGACCCTATATGCACATGGTCATAAGGAATCATTTGACCAAGTATGGTGATTGTAACATGTAAACTGTAGGAGAAGTAGCGTTTTTAAGGATATTCACGTTTTGACCTCTAGTGACCCCTTGTTGACCTTTGACCTAATTCAAATGATTGACTTATTTTCTTGGCTCATCAAACCAAACAAGATGTCAAAGTTTGGTCCAAATCGGACAATGTCTTAACTTTTATGCCTGTAAAGTTCAATGACCCCTAGTGACCCCATATGACATGTGAATTTTAATAGCAGGAGACCCTATATGCACATGGTCATAAGGAATCATTTGACCAAGTATGGTGATTGTAACATGTAAACTGTAGGAGAAGTAGCATTTTAAAGGAGCGTTTGGAAGAAAGAAATCTGAGGAGCACAGTATATTGGTTTGCTGCGCAAAACCAATATAAAGACACACAGGGTAAAATGTAAGACTTGCTCCGATTTTGACCGGTGATGGCTCATTTTGTAGGCATTGATGAGACAAGAAAAAAAGTCAATCATTTTTTGGGGGTCAAAGGTCAAGAAAAGGTCACTAGGGGTCCTAATGTAGTAAACATTTACATTTTGACCCCTAGTGACCCCTTCTTGACCTTTGACCTGGTCAATATGATTGACTTATTTTCTTGGCTCATCAAACCAAACAAGATGTCAAAGTTTGGTCCAAATCGGACAATGTCTTAACTTTTATGCCTGTAAAGTTCAATGACCCCTAGTGACCCCATATGACATGTGAATTTTAATAGCAGGAGACCCTATATGCACATGGTCATAAGGAATCATTTGACTAATTGTGGCGATTGTAACATGTAAACTGTAGGAGGAGTAGCGTTTTTAAGGATATTCACATTTTGACCTCTAGTGACCCTTGTTGACCTTTGACCTAATTCAAATGATTGACTTATTTTCTTGGCTCATCAAATCAAACAAGATGTCAAAGTTTCGTCCAAATCGGACAATGTCTTAACTTTTATGCCTGTAAAGTTCAATGACCCCTAGTGACCCCATATGACATGTGAATTTTAATCGCAGGAGACCCTATATGCACATGGTCATAAGGAATCATTTGACCAAGTATGGTGATTGTAACATGTAAACTGTAGGAGAAGTAGCGTTTTTAAGGATATTCACGTTTTGACCTCTAGTGACCCCTTGTTGACCTTTGACCTAATTCAAATGATTGACTTATTTTCTTGGCTCATCAAACCAAACAAGATGTCAAAGTTTGGTCCAAATCGGACAATGTCTTAACTTTTATGCCTGTAAAGTTCAATGACCCCTAGTGACCCCATATGACATGTGAATTTTAATAGCAGGAGACCCTATATGCACATGGTCATAAGGAATCATTTGACCAAGTATGGTGATTGTAACATGTAAACTGTAGGAGAAGTAGCATTTTAAAGGAGCGTTTGGAAGAAAGAAATCTGAGGAGCACAGTATATTGGTTTGCTGCGCAAAACCAATATAAAGACACACAGGGTAAAATGTAAGACTTGCTCCGATTTTGACCGGTGATGGCTCATTTTGTAGGCATTGATGAGACAAGAAAAAAAGTCAATCATTTTTTGGGGGTCAAAGGTCAAGAAAAGGTCACTAGGGGTCCTAATGTAGTAAACATTTACATTTTGACCCCTAGTGACCCCTTCTTGACCTTTGACCTGGTCAATATGATTGACTTATTTTCTTGGCTCATCAAACCAAACAAGATGTCAAAGTTTGGTCCAAATCGGACAATGTCTTAACTTTTATGCCTGTAAAGTTCAATGACCCCTAGTGACCCCATATGACATGTGAATTTTAATAGCAGGAGACCCTATATGCACATGGTCATAAGGAATCATTTGACTAATTGTGGCGATTGTAACATGTAAACTGTAGGAGGAGTAGCGTTTTTAAGGATATTCACATTTTGACCTCTAGTGACCCTTGTTGACCTTTGACCTAATTCAAATGATTGACTTATTTTCTTGGCTCATCAAATCAAACAAGATGTCAAAGTTTCGTCCAAATCGGACAATGTCTTAACTTTTATGCCTGTAAAGTTCAATGACCCCTAGTGACCCCATATGACATGTGAATTTTAATCGCAGGAGACCCTATATGCACATGGTCATAAGGAATCATTTGACCAAGTATGGTGATTGTAACATGTAAACTGTAGGAGAAGTAGCGTTTTTAAGGATATTCACGTTTTGACCTCTAGTGACCCCTTGTTGACCTTTGACCTAATTCAAATGATTGACTTATTTTCTTGGCTCATCAAACCAAACAAGATGTCAAAGTTTGGTCCAAATCGGACAATGTCTTAACTTTTATGCCTGTAAAGTTCAATGACCCCTAGTGACCCCATATGACATGTGAATTTTAATAGCAGGAGACCCTATATGCACATGGTCATAAGGAATCATTTGACCAAGTATGGTGATTGTAACATGTAAACTGTAGGAGAAGTAGCATTTTAAAGGAGCGTTTGGAAGAAAGAAATCTGAGGAGCACAGTATATTGGTTTGCTGCGCAAAACCAATATAAAGACACACAGGGTAAAATGTAAGACTTGCTCCGATTTTGACCGGTGATGGCTCATTTTGTAGGCATTGATGAGACAAGAAAAAAAGTCAATCATTTTTTGGGGGTCAAAGGTCAAGAAAAGGTCACTAGGGGTCCTAATGTAGTAAACATTTACATTTTGACCCCTAGTGACCCCTTCTTGACCTTTGACCTGGTCAATATGATTGACTTATTTTCTTGGCTCATCAAACCAAACAAGATGTCAAAGTTTGGTCCAAATCGGACAATGTCTTAACTTTTATGCCTGTAAAGTTCAATGACCCCTAGTGACCCCATATGACATGTGAATTTTAATAGCAGGAGACCCTATATGCACATGGTCATAAGGAATCATTTGACTAATTGTGGCGATTGTAACATGTAAACTGTAGGAGGAGTAGCGTTTTTAAGGATATTCACATTTTGACCTCTAGTGACCCTTGTTGACCTTTGACCTAATTCAAATGATTGACTTATTTTCTTGGCTCATCAAATCAAACAAGATGTCAAAGTTTCGTCCAAATCGGACAATGTCTTAACTTTTATGCCTGTAAAGTTCAATGACCCCTAGTGACCCCATATGACATGTGAATTTTAATCGCAGGAGACCCTATATGCACATGGTCATAAGGAATCATTTGACCAAGTATGGTGATTGTAACATGTAAACTGTAGGAGAAGTAGCGTTTTTAAGGATATTCACGTTTTGACCTCTAGTGACCCCTTGTTGACCTTTGACCTAATTCAAATGATTGACTTATTTTCTTGGCTCATCAAACCAAACAAGATGTCAAAGTTTGGTCCAAATCGGACAATGTCTTAACTTTTATGCCTGTAAAGTTCAATGACCCCTAGTGACCCCATATGACATGTGAATTTTAATAGCAGGAGACCCTATATGCACATGGTCATAAGGAATCATTTGACCAAGTATGGTGATTGTAACATGTAAACTGTAGGAGAAGTAGCATTTTAAAGGAGCGTTTGGAAGAAAGAAATCTGAGGAGCACAGTATATTGGTTTGCTGCGCAAAACCAATATAAAGACACACAGGGTAAAATGTAAGACTTGCTCCGATTTTGACCGGTGATGGCTCATTTTGTAGGCATTGATGAGACAAGAAAAAAAGTCAATCATTTTTTGGGGGTCAAAGGTCAAGAAAAGGTCACTAGGGGTCCTAATGTAGTAAACATTTACATTTTGACCCCTAGTGACCCCTTCTTGACCTTTGACCTGGTCAATATGATTGACTTATTTTCTTGGCTCATCAAACCAAACAAGATGTCAAAGTTTGGTCCAAATCGGACAATGTCTTAACTTTTATGCCTGTAAAGTTCAATGACCCCTAGTGACCCCATATGACATGTGAATTTTAATAGCAGGAGACCCTATATGCACATGGTCATAAGGAATCATTTGACTAATTGTGGCGATTGTAACATGTAAACTGTAGGAGGAGTAGCGTTTTTAAGGATATTCACATTTTGACCTCTAGTGACCCTTGTTGACCTTTGACCTAATTCAAATGATTGACTTATTTTCTTGGCTCATCAAATCAAACAAGATGTCAAAGTTTCGTCCAAATCGGACAATGTCTTAACTTTTATGCCTGTAAAGTTCAATGACCCCTAGTGACCCCATATGACATGTGAATTTTAATCGCAGGAGACCCTATATGCACATGGTCATAAGGAATCATTTGACCAAGTATGGTGATTTGTAACATGTAAACTGTAGGAGAAGTAGCGTTTTTAAGGATATTCACGTTTTGACCTCTAGTGACCCCTTGTTGACCTTTGACCTAATTCAAATGATTGACTTATTTTCTTGGCTCATCAAACCAAACAAGATGTCAAAGTTTGGTCCAAATCGGACAATGTCTTAACTTTTATGCCTGTAAAGTTCAATGACCCCTAGTGACCCCATATGACATGTGAATTTTAATAGCAGGAGACCCTATATGCACATGGTCATAAGGAATCATTTGACCAAGTATGGTGATTGTAACATGTAAACTGTAGGAGAAGTAGCATTTAAAGGAGCGTTTGGAAGAAAGAAATCTGAGGAGCACAGTATATTGTTTGCTGCGCAAAACCAATATAAAGACACACAGGGTAAAATGTAAGACTTGCTCCGATTTTGACCGGTGATGGCTCATTTTGTAGGCATTGATGAGACAAGAAAAAAAGTCAATCATTTTTTGGGGGTCAAAGGTCAAGAAAAGGTCACTAGGGGTCCTAATGTAGTAAACATTTACATTTTGACCCCTAGTGACCCCTTCTTGACCTTTGACCTGGTCAATATGATTGACTTATTTTCTTGGCTCATCAAACCAAACAAGATGTCAAAGTTTGGTCCAAATCGGACAATGTCTTAACTTTTATGCCTGTAAAGTTCAATGACCCCTAGTGACCCCATATGACATGTGAATTTTATAGCAGGAGACCCTATATGCACATGGTCATAAGGAATCATTTGACTAATTGTGGCGATTGTAACATGTAAACTGTAGGAGGAGTAGCGTTTTTAAGGATATTCACATTTTGACCTCTAGTGACCCTTGTTGACCTTTGACCTAATTCAAATGATTGACTTATTTTCTTGGCTCATCAAATCAAACAAGATGTCAAAGTTTCGTCCAAATCGGACAATGTCTTAACTTTTATGCCTGTAAAGTTCAATGACCCCTAGTGACCCCATATGACATGTGAATTTTAATCGCAGGAGACCCTATATGCACATGGTCATAAGGAATCATTTGACCAAGTATGGTGATTGTAACATGTAAACTGTAGGAGAAGTAGCGTTTTTAAGGATATTCAACGTTTTGACCTCTAGTGACCCCTTGTTGACCTTTGACCTAATTCAAATGATTGACTTATTTTCTTGGCTCATCAAACCAAACAAGATGTCAAAGTTTGGTCCAAATCGGACAATGTCTTAACTTTTATGCCTGTAAAGTTCAATGACCCCTAGTGACCCCATATGACATGTGAATTTTAATAGCAGGAGACCCTATATGCACATGGTCATAAGGAATCATTTGACCAAGTATGGTGATTGTAACATGTAAACTGTAGGAGAAGTAGCATTTAAAGGAGCGTTTGGAAGAAAGAAATCTGAGGAGCACAGTATATTGGTTTGCTGCGCAAAACCAATATAAAGACACACAGGGTAAAATGTAAGACTTGCTCCGATTTTGACCGGTGATGGCTCATTTTGTAGGCATTGATGAGACAAGAAAAAAAGTCAATCATTTTTTGGGGTCAAAGGTCAAGAAAGGTCACTAGGGGTCCTAATGTAGTAAACATTTACATTTTGACCCCTAGTGACCCCTTCTTGACCTTTGACCTGGTCATATGATTGACTTATTTTCTTGGCTCATCAAACCAAACAAGATGTCAAAGTTTGGTCCAAATCGGACAATGTCTTAACTTTTATGCCTGTAAAGTTCAATGACCCCTAGTGACCCCATATTGACATGTGAATTTTAATAGCAGGAGACCCTATATGCACATGGTCATAAGGAATCATTTGACTAATTGTGGCGATTGTAACATGTAAAACTGTAGGAGGAGTAGCGTTTTTAAGGATATTCACATTTTGACCTCTAGTGACCCTTGTTGACCTTTGACCTAATTCAAATGATTGACTTATTTTCTTGGCTCATCAAATCAAACAAGATGTCAAAGTTTCGTCCAAATCGGACAATGTCTTAACTTTTATGCCTGTAAAGTTCAATGACCCCTAGTGACCCCATATGACATGTGAATTTTAATCGCAGGAGACCCTATATGCACATGGTCATAAGGAATCATTTGACCAAGTATGGTGATTGTAACATGTAAACTGTAGGAGAAGTAGCGTTTTTAAGGATATTCACGTTTTGACCTCTAGTGACCCCTTGTTGACCTTTGACCTAATTCAAATGATTGACTTATTTTCTTGGCTCATCAAACCAAACAAGATGTCAAAGTTTGGTCCAAATCGGACAATGTCTTAACTTTTATGCCTGTAAAGTTCAATGACCCCTAGTGACCCCATATGACATGTGAATTTTAATAGCAGGAGACCCTATATGCACATGGTCATAAGGAATCATTTGACCAAGTATGGTGATTGTAACATGTAAAACTGTAGGAGAAGTAGCATTTTAAAGGAGCGTTTGGAAGAAAGAAATCTGAGGAGCACAGTATATTGGTTTGCTGCGCAAACCAATATAAAGACACACAGGGTAAAATGTAAGACTTGCTCCGATTTTGACCGGTGATGGCTCATTTTGTAGGCATTGATGAGACAAGAAAAAAAGTCAATCATTTTTTGGGGGTCAAAGGTCAAGAAAAGGTCACTAGGGGTCCTAATGTAGTAAACATTTACATTTTGACCCCTAGTGACCCCTTCTTGACCTTTGACCTGGTCAATATGATTGACTTATTTTCTTGGCTCATCAAACCAAACAAGATGTCAAAGTTTGGTCCAAATCGGACAATGTCTTAACTTTTATGCCTGTAAAGTTCAATGACCCCTAGTGACCCCATATGACATGTGAATTTTAATAGCAGGAGACCCTATATGCACATGGTCATAAGGAATCATTTGACTAATTGTGGCGATTGTAACATGTAAACTGTAGGAGGAGTAGCGTTTTTAAGGATATTCACATTTTGACCTCTAGTGACCCTTGTTGACCTTTGACCTAATTCAAATGATTGACTTATTTTCTTGGCTCATCAAATCAAACAAGATGTCAAAGTTTCGTCCAAATCGGACAATGTCTTAACTTTTATGCCTGTAAAGTTCAATGACCCCTAGTGACCCCATATGACATGTGAATTTTAATCGCAGGAGACCCTATATGCACATGGTCATAAGGAATCATTTGACCAAGTATGGTGATTGTAACATGTAAACTGTAGGAGAAGTAGCGTTTTTAAGGATATTCACGTTTTGACCTCTAGTGACCCCTTGTTGACCTTTGACCTAATTCAAATGATTGACTTATTTTCTTGGCTCATCAACCAAACAAGATGTCAAAGTTTGGTCCAAATCGGACAATGTCTTAACTTTTATGCCTGTAAAGTCAATGACCCCTAGTGACCCCATATGACATGTGAATTTTAATAGCAGGAGACCCTATATGCACATGGTCATAAGGAATCATTTGACCAAGTATGGTGATTGTAACATGTAAACTGTAGGAGAAGTAGCATTTTAAAGGAGCGTTTGGAAGAAAGAAATCTGAGGAGCACAGTATATTGGTTTGCTGCGCAAAACCAATATAAAGACACACAGGGTAAAATGTAAGACTTGCTCCGATTTTGACCGGTGATGGCTCATTTTGTAGGCATTGATGAGACAAGAAAAAAAGTCAATCATTTTTTGGGGTCAAAGGTCAAGAAAAGGTCACTAGGGGTCCTAATGTAGTAAACATTTACATTTTGACCCCTAGTGACCCCTTCTTGACCTTTGACCTGGTCAATATGATTGACTTATTTTCTTGGCTCATCAAACCAAACAAGATGTCAAAGTTTGGTCCAAATCGGACAATGTCTTAACTTTTATGCCTGTAAAGTTCAATGACCCCTAGTGACCCCATATGACATGTGAATTTTAATAGCAGGAGACCCTATATGCACATGGTCATAAGGAATCATTTGACTAATTGTGGCGATTGTAACATGTAAACTGTAGGAGGAGTAGCGTTTTTAAGGATATTCACATTTTGACCTCTAGTGACCCTTGTTGACCTTTGACCTAATTCAAATGATTGACTTATTTTCTTGGCTCATCAAATCAAACAAGATGTCAAAGTTTCGTCCAAATCGGACAATGTCTTAACTTTTATGCCTGTAAAGTTCAATGACCCCTAGTGACCCCATATGACATGTGAATTTTAATCGCAGGAGACCCTATATGCACATGGTCATAAGGAATCATTTGACCAAGTATGGTGATTGTAACATGTAAACTGTAGGAGAAGTAGCGTTTTTAAGGATATTCACGTTTTGACCTCTAGTGACCCCTTGTTGACCTTTGACCTAATTCAAATGATTGACTTATTTTCTTGGCTCATCAACCAAACAAGATGTCAAAGTTTGGTCCAAATCGGACAATGTCTTAACTTTTATGCCTGTAAAGTTCAATGACCCCTAGTGACCCCATATGACATGTGAATTTTAATAGCAGGAGACCCTATATGCACATGGTCATAAGGAATCATTTGACCAAGTATGGTGATTGTAACATGTAAACTGTAGGAGAAGTAGCATTTTAAAGGAGCGTTGGAAGAAAGAAATCTGAGGAGCACAGTATATTGGTTTGCTGCGCAAACCAATATAAAGACACACAGGGTAAAATGTAAGACTTGCTCCGATTTTGACCGGTGATGGCTCATTTTGTAGGCATTGATGAGACAAGAAAAAAAGTCAATCATTTTTTGGGGGTCAAAGGTCAAGAAAAGGTCACTAGGGGTCCTAATGTAGTAAACATTTACATTTTGACCCCTAGTGACCCCTTCTTGACCTTTGACCTGGTCAATATGATTGACTTATTTCTTGGCTCATCAAACCAAACAAGATGTCAAAGTTTGGTCCAAATCGGACAATGTCTTAACTTTTATGCCTGTAAAGTTCAATGACCCCTAGTGACCCCATATGACATGTGAATTTTAATAGCAGGAGACCCTATATGCACATGGTCATAAGGAATCATTTGACTAATTGTGGCGATTGTAACATGTAAACTGTAGGAGAGTAGCGTTTTTAAGGATATTCACATTTTGACCTCTAGTGACCCTTGTTGACCTTTGACCTAATTCAAATGATTGACTTATTTTCTTGGCTCATCAAATCAAACAAGATGTCAAAGTTTCGTCCAAATCGGACAATGTCTTAACTTTTATGCTGTAAAGTTCAATGACCCCTAGTGGACCCCATATGACATGTGAATTTTAATCGCAGGAGACCCTATATGCACATGGTCATAAGGAATCATTTGACCAAGTATGGTGATTGTAACATGTAAACTGTAGGAGAAGTAGCGTTTTTAAGGATATTCACGTTTGACCTCTAGTGACCCCTTGTTGACCTTTGACCTAATTCAAATGATTGACTTATTTTCTTGGCTCATCAAACCAAACAAGATGTCAAAGTTTGGTCCAAATCGGACAATGTCTTAACTTTTATGCCTGTAAAGTTCAATGACCCCTAGTGACCCCATATGACATGTGAATTTTAATAGCAGGAGACCCTATATGCACATGGTCATAAGGAATCATTTGACCAAGTATGGTGATTGTAACATGTAAACTGTAGGAGAAGTAGCATTTTAAAGGAGCGTTTGGAAGAAAGAAATCTGAGGAGCACAGTATATTGGTTGCTGCGCAAAACCAATATAAAGACACACAGGGTAAAATGTAAGACTTGCTCCGATTTTGACCGGTGATGGCTCATTTTGTAGGCATTGATGAGACAAGAAAAAAAGTCAATCATTTTTTGGGGGTCAAAGGTCAAGAAAAGGTCACTAGGGGTCCTAATGTAGTAAACATTTACATTTTGACCCCTAGTGACCCCTTCTTGACCTTTGACCTGGTCAATATGATTGACTTATTTTCTTGGCTCATCAAACCAAACAAGATGTCAAAGTTTGGTCCAAATCGGACAATGTCTTAACTTTTATGCCTGTAAAGTTCAATGACCCTAGTGACCCCATATGACATGTGAATTTTAATAGCAGGAGACCCTATATGCACATGGTCATAAGGAATCATTTGACTAATTGTGGCGATTGTAACATGTAAACTGTAGGAGGAGTAGCGTTTTTAAGGATATTCACATTTTGACCTCTAGTGACCCTTGTTGACCTTTGACCTAATTCAAATGATTGACTTATTTTCTTGGCTCATCAAATCAAACAAGATGTCAAAGTTTCGTCCAAATCGGACAATGTCTTAACTTTTATGCCTGTAAAGTTCAATGACCCCTAGTGACCCCATATGACATGTGAATTTTAATCGCAGGAGACCCTATATGCACATGGTCATAAGGAATCATTTGACCAAGTATGGTGATTGTAACATGTAAACTGTAGGAGAAGTAGCGTTTTTAAGGATATTCACGTTTTGACCTCTAGTGACCCCTTGTTGACCTTTGACCTAATTCAAATGATTGACTTATTTTCTGGCCTCATCAAACCAAACAAGATGTCAAAGTTTGGTCCAAATCGGACAATGTCTTAACTTTTATGCCTGTAAAGTCAATGACCCCTAGTGACCCCATATGACATGTGAATTTTAATAGCAGGAGACCCTATATGCACATGGTCATAAGGAATCATTTGACCAAGTATGGTGATTGTAACATGTAAACTGTAGGAGAAGTAGCATTTTAAAGGAGCGTTTGGAAGAAAGAAATCTGAGGAGCACAGTATATTGGTTTGCTGCGCAAAACCAATATAAAGACACACAGGGTAAAATGTAAGACTTGCTCCGATTTTGACCGGTGATGGCTCATTTTGTAGGCATTGATGAGACAAGAAAAAAAGTCAATCATTTTTTTGGGTCAAAGGTCAAGAAAAGGTCACTAGGGGTCCTAATGTAGTAAACATTTACATTTTGACCCCTAGTGACCCCTTCTTGACCTTTGACCTGGTCAATATGATTGACTTATTTTCTTGCTCATCAAACCAAACAAGATGTCAAAGTTTGGTCCAAATCGGACAATGTCTTAACTTTTATGCCTGTAAAGTTCAATGACCCCTAGTGACCCCATATGACATGTGAATTTTAATAGCAGGAGACCCTATATGCACATGGTCATAAGGAATCATTTGACTAATTGTGGCGATTGTAACATGTAAACTGTAGGAGGAGTAGCGTTTTTAAGGATATTCACATTTGACCTCTAGTGACCCTTGTTGACCTTTGACCTAATTCAAATGATTGACTTATTTTCTTGGCTCATCAAATCAAACAAGATGTCAAAGTTTCGTCCAATCGGACAATGTCTTAACTTTTATGCCTGTAAAGTTCAATGACCCCTAGTGACCCCATATGACATGTGAATTTTAATCGCAGGAGACCCTATATGCACATGGTCATAAGGAATCATTTGACCAAGTATGGTGATTGTAACATGTAAACTGTAGGAGAAGTAGCGTTTTTAAGGATATTCACGTTTTGACCTCTAGTGACCCCTTGTTGACCTTTGACCTAATTCAAATGATTGACTTATTTTCTTGGCTCATCAAACCAAACAAGATGTCAAAGTTTGGTCCAAATCGGACAATGTCTTAACTTTTATGCCTGTAAAGTTCAATGACCCCTAGTGACCCCATATGACATGTGAATTTTAATAGCAGGAGACCCTATATGCACATGGTCATAAGGAATCATTTGACCAAGTATGGTGATTGTAACATGTAAACTGTAGGAGAAGTAGCATTTTAAAAGGAGCGTTTGGAAGAAAGAAATCTGAGGAGCACAGTATATTGGTTTGCTGCGCAAAACCAATATAAAGACACACAGGGTAAAAATGTAAGACTTGCTCCGATTTTGACCGGTGATGGCTCATTTTGTAGGCATTGATGAGACAAGAAAAAAAGTCAATCATTTTTTGGGGGTCAAAGGTCAAGAAAAGGTCACTAGGGGTCCTAATGTAGTAAACATTTACATTTTGACCCCTAGTGACCCCTTCTTGACCTTTGACCTGGTCAATATGATTGACTTATTTTCTTGGCTCATCAAACCAAACAAGATGTCAAAGTTTGGTCCAAATCGGACAATGTCTTAACTTTTATGCCTGTAAAGTTCAATGACCCCTAGTGACCCCATATGACATGTGAATTTTAATAGCAGGAGGACCCTATATGCACATGGTCATAAGGAATCATTTGACTAATTGTGGCGATTGTAACATGTAAACTGTAGGAGGAGTAGCGTTTTAAGGATATTCACATTTTGACCTCTAGTGACCCTTGTTGACCTTTGACCTAATTCAAATGATTGACTTATTTTCTTGGCTCATCAAATCAAACAAGATGTCAAAGTTTCGTCCAAATCGGACAATGTCTTAACTTTTATGCCTGTAAAGTTCAATGACCCCTAGTGACCCCATATGACATGTGAATTTTAATCGCAGGAGACCCTATATGCCACATGGTCATAAGGAATCATTTGACCAAGTATGGTGATTGTAACAATGTAAAACTGTAGGAGAAGTAGCGTTTTTAAGGATATTCACGTTTTGACCTCTAGTGACCCCTTGTTGACCTTTGACCTAATTCAAATGATTGACTTATTTTCTTGGCTCATCAAACCAAACAAGATGTCAAAGTTTGGTCCAAATCGGACAATGTCTTAACTTTTATGCCTGTAAAGTTCAATGACCCCTAGTGACCCCATATGACATGTGAATTTTAATAGCAGGAGACCCTATATGCACATGGTCATAAGGAATCATTTGACCAAGTATGGTGATTGTAACATGTAAACTGTAGGAGAAGTAGCATTTTAAAGGAGCGTTTGAAGAAAGAAATCTGAGGAGCACAGTATATTGGTTTGCTGCGCAAAACCAATATAAAGACACACAGGGTAAAATGTAAGACTTGCTCCGATTTTGACCGGTGATGGCTCATTTTGTAGGCATTGATGAGACAAGAAAAAAAGTCAATCATTTTTTTGGGGTCAAAGGTCAAGAAAAGGTCACTAGGGGTCCTAATGTAGTAAACATTTACATTTTGACCCCTAGTGACCCCTTCTTGACCTTTGACCTGGTCAATATGATTGACTTATTTTCTTGGCTCATCAAACCAAACAAGATGTCAAAGTTTGGTCCAAATCGGACAATGTCTTAACTTTTATGCCTGTAAAGTTCAATGACCCCTAGTGACCCCATATGACATGTGAATTTTAATAGCAGGAGACCCTATATGCACATGGTCATAAGGAATCATTTGACTAATTGTGGCGATTGTAACATGTAAACTGTAGGAGGAGTAGCGTTTTTAAGGATATTCACATTTTGACCTCTAGTGACCCTTGTTGACCTTTGACCTAATTCAAATGATTGACTTATTTTCTTGGCTCATCAAATCAAACAAGATGTCAAAGTTTCGTCCAAATCGGACAATGTCTTAACTTTTATGCCTGTAAAGTTCAATGACCCCTAGTGACCCCATATGACATGTGAATTTTAATCGCAGGAGACCCTATATGCACATGGTCATAAGGAATCATTTGACCAAGTATGGTGATTGTAACATGTAAACTGTAGGAGAAGTAGCGTTTTTAAGGATATTCACGTTTTGACCTCTAGTGACCCCTTGTTGACCTTTGACCTAATTCAAATGATTGACTTATTTTCTTGGCTCATCAAACCAAACAAGATGTCAAAGTTTGGTCCAAATCGGACAATGTCTTAACTTTTATGCCTGTAAAGTTCAATGACCCCTAGTGACCCCATATGACATGTGAATTTTAATAGCAGGAGACCCTATATGCACATGGTCATAAGGAATCATTTGACCAAGTATGGTGATTGTAACATGTAAACTGTAGGAGAAGTAGCATTTTAAAGGAGCGTTTGGAAGAAAGAAATCTGAGGAGCACAGTATATTGGTTTGCTGCGCAAAACCAATATAAAGACACACAGGGTAAAATGTAAGACTTGCTCCGATTTTGACCGGTGATGGCTCATTTTGTAGGCATTGATGAGACA